>SJYV01048526.1:15410-42969 GCA_006410875.1 Neotragus pygmaeus | reverse complement strand
ACCTGGAGAATCCCAGGGATGGGGGAGCCTGGTGGGCTGCCATCTATGGGGTCGAACAGAGTCAGACACGACTGAAATGACTTAGTAGTTGTAATAATAAGGCATGGTTTCTATCCTCGGGAAATTTTGAATCTAGCTGGGATTCCACAACATACACGTGTGAAACACACTTCTGAAGGAAACTAAGAGTGGTAGAAAGTAAAATTTATAGAAATAGCTTAAATTCAACAGAAGCAGCATAGGTTGAAAAAAGGAGGGGAATCAGAAACTACTTGGTGATAACCCTTTTTTTTCCTTCCTCCTCATCTTAGACCTGAATGTTTAGAGAAACAAGTTATAGAGCACTTAGCCAACACACTGGAAAATGAAGGCAGAAGAACCAGAGCTTTCTGAGAATGGACTGGGCCAGAAATGCCAGGCCCTGTGCTGAGTGGCAGGCCAGGTGCTCCAGACGTGTTCCGGACGCCTGCCAGGCTCTGCTGGGCTGCAGCTGCTTTACACGGGGCCCCAGACTTTCCTACACTGTCCCCACGCTCAGTGTTTCCACGCACACTCATGCCGTCTCATCAGAGTTCACAGATGATTTCTGGCCCTGAGCTGTAACCCCTGGTCCCGTAGACATCCCTGAGCAAGGGTATATGAGGGGGTGCAGGTGTGGGAGCTCTCGGGACAGGAGGAAAACCTGTGACGTGTCACATTAAGGTGATTACAGCAGGCGCAGGATCGAAGATGTTTTGCACCTGCAGAGTGTTTCAAGGAATTCCTCCCAGGCTCATTTACCTCTCACGTCCAGCATCTCACAAGTCAGGACAGCATGTTAATTTCTTGCCAAAAGTCTCTACCCTCCAGCTGTTGGATTCTTCACCTGTTGGGAATGAAACTTCTGTCACAGACGTTGATGGAAAGAATAGTTTTGCACATGTATGTGTGTGCGCTTCATAACCAGGTTTGCTGGAGCCATCGAGCACACTGGGAATCCTGGTTTCTTTCTGTGGATGCGCTGTGGGCGCAGGTCACAGAGAGGCACCCTGGAAAAAGCGGGATCGTTTTCAGGGTTGGCATTGGGTGTGAAGGGGAGAGGGGAGAAAATGCAGAGGCTGAGAGGAGGAGACAGCAGTGAGAGGGTGGAGGGCTTGCAGGGGTGCGGAGCTGGGAAATGAGACAGAGCTGGTGAGGGCCGGACAGCTGGGGGACCGGGGCAGGAGTTTGCTCTTGCTGCATAAGGGACAGAGGCTGCTGGTCAGGAGCAGGGGGCCTGTTACAGTGTCCCCAGGGAAGGCTGCTTTTTTGATGTGGATGGGAGTCTGGGGAAGGCCAGTGTGAGACAGTGAGGCTGAGGTGGAGGCTGGTGTGAAAGGAACAGGGGAGGAACAGAAAGACAGGGCCCTCAGCTCCCAGAGGCCGGAAGATGAGGAGCTGGCTGTCGCAGTGGAAGGACTGAGGAATACTTTGGGGAAGGGGAGCTTAAATTTGGTTTAACAAAGCAGGTCTTAGTAAACACAAGAATTCTTTAATTCTGGGAGGAGATACTAACAGTGTTCAGTTTTTCCTTTCTGAAAGGTTGATGTTAGAATCCAGAGTATTTTAGTTCACAGGAGTCTGCCAGCATTTTTAACTTCAACGGCTTCCTTGGAGCAGAAATTTTAACAGTGCTTCTGTGCTCAGTTGCTCAGTCTTTGTGACCCTATGGACTGTAGCCTGCCAGGCTGCTCTGTCCATGGGGATTCTCCAGGCAAGAACACTAGAGTGGGTTGCCATGCCCTCCTCCAGGGGATCTTNCAGTGCTTCTGTGCTCAGTTGCTCAGTCTTTGTGACCCTATGGACTGTAGCCTGCCAGGCTGCTCTGTCCATGGGGATTCTCCAGGCAAGAACACTAGAGTGGGTTGCCATGCCCTCCTCCAGGGGATCTTCGCAACCTTTGATATTCAGAGTGTGATTGGGAACCATCAGTATCACTGAGGGGATTGTTAAAATGTGAGATCTCAGGCCTCACCCAAGACCACCTGAATGAGAATCTGCCTTAAAAGACAGGATTTGAATGTGAAGTAAAGCTTGAGAAGCAAAAGTTTCAACATACTGTCTTCTTGTGACTTTTAAAACAAATTTTGAAACCTAAAACGTTTTTATGACATACTAAGTTTATTTACTGAAAGGTTGTAATAAATGCCAAGAAGATCATTTATAAAGTGCTTACGTGAGGCTTCATTTGAATGTTTGATATAAAACTATTGAAGAAAGAAATCTCACCTACTGTTAATATTTCAAGTCACAGGAGATCGTTATAGAATATAATGTTGATAGTGCTTTGTTGGAGACCATACCCACAGAGGAAGAGAAAGGATATGAAAATGGAACACCATTTTTTTCATTTAACCATATTTACTTGATACATTGCCTTTTTTGGAGATGTTTATATGATTTTGTTCTTCAATTTGTCATTGTGGTATATATCATACTGATTTGGGAATATCGAAAAATCTTTGCATCCCTGGAATAAATCCCACTTGATTGTGGTGTATGATCCTTTTGTTGTTTTGTTGGTTTCAGATTGTTACTGATTTGTTGAAGATTTTTGTATCTATGTTCATTAGTCATATTGGTCTATCAATTTTTTTGTGTGTGGTATCTTTGTCTGGTTTTGGTATTAGGGTGATAGTGGCCTCATAGAATGAGTTTGGGAGTATTCCTTCCTTTGCAGTTTTTGGAGTAGCTTCAGAAAGATAGGCGTTAACTCTTCTCTAAATGTTTGGTAGAGTTCATCTGCGAGACCATCTGGTCCTGGACTTTTGTTTGTTGAGTGTTTTAAAATCACAGTTTCAATTTCAGTACTTGCGGTCGGTCTGTTCATATTTTCTATTTGTTCTTGGTTCCGTCTTGGGAGATTGTACCTTTCTAAGAATTTGTCCATTTCTTCCAGGTTGTCCATTTTATTAGCATATAGTTGTTTGTGGTAGTCTTTTATGCCTGTTTGTTTTTATCTGAGGTTTCCCAAATATTAGCACAGCATTTTTAATTCGGCCAAAAAAAAAATGTTTTCATTCTGATAGTGAACAGAATTTCTTGTAGACAGATATAATGTTACTTTTTATATGATTTTGTGGTCTGATAAAGCCTTTACTAGAATAGAAATAAAAACAGCATTATAGTTTAATAATTTGTGTGAGACTAACAAACCAGTGAATTTGGAAAACAAATACACGTGCTTTCTAAAATGTTATGAAGGTTTGATATACTTTGTAAACTGTTAAGACATAGTTGCNACAGATTTAATGTTACTTTTTATATGATTTTATGGTCTGATAAAGCCTTTACTAGAATAGAAATAAAAACACAGCATTATAGTTTAATAATTTGTGTGAGACTAACAAACAAGTGAATTTGGAAAACAAATACACGTGCTTTCTAAAATGTTATGAAGGTTTGGAGTTTTGATATACTTTGTAAACTGTTAAGACATAGTTGCGCAAGTAGTTAAGGGCTTGTGAGAGTGAATTGATTTTGTTAAATTTAATGAAGTGCCCTATTCTTACTTCCTTAAACAAAGGAGCTCTTTTTACAGGCTGCCCTTTTTCATTTATGCAAAGCTGCTCACAGCCTGAAGGCAGTCAGGCCGGGATGAGTAGGAAATCTAAGGGCTCTGTCATTTTGATTTGAATTACTTGTTGATTTAAAAAGAATGATGGCCTAAACATTTGAATTCCATGTGAAGTTTTGGTTAAAAGAGATAGTCTTTCTCTATATCTATTCTTCTGGAGCAGCAGTTAGTTTTTATGTAACTTCATTTGAGTAAATGGGCTTCCCTGGTGGGTCAGAGGTAAAGAATCCACCTGTAATGCAAGAGATGTGGGTTCGATCCCTGGGTTGGGACGATCCCCTGGAAGAGGGCATGGCAACCCACTCCAGTGTTCTTGCCTGGATAATCCCANTAGCTACCAAGTTGATAGAGGATTAACATTTCAAATAAGAGTTGCTGATCCCCAACCTTGCCCTCAATATACACCCCCCGGTCCAAGAGGAAAATGGATGTGCTTGCCATTTGACCCAGCAATGCTACTTCTAGCAGTTTATTCCAAGAGTACGTTTAGACTCTGCAAAAATACATGTACGGATGTTCCTCTGAGCATTGAGTATATCCATCTAAATGGGCACCCTTTTCCTCCCATACCTAACCCAAACATACACATGGTTACATAGGACATAGACTAAATTTCCTACAGGGGATTGACTAAATACATTGTTTGTGACTTTGTTTATAATAAGCATATATTATTTACATAATAACAAAAGCAGGACCATTATTTTTAAGAAGGCTGTTACAATTTGCTTTCCTTTTTAATGCTGTTTACAGAGATTTGGATTTTTGTACTAATTGTGAATTTGAAGCAGAACGTTTATCCTTATATTCTTTAAATTGGATTGGTACTAGTTTGATCTGGCTTCATATGTATAAAATCGGAGAATGACTGTGTCTTACAGCAGGGTAGTGACTGGCTCCATGAGGCATTCTAAAAGTTCTTTGCATGGGATAAGTGAGTTTGGCTTAAGTTATAAAACCTTTTGATCTACTCTGAAAATAATATTTTATGTGTGCTAACGTTTGAGCATCTTTTGCATTTGAAAAGCAAATATTAATGTCAAATGATATCACTTGTATGCGAAATCTAAAAAAGCATTTCAAATGAGCTTATTTACAAAACAGAAATATACTCACAGACATAGGAAACAAATTTATAGCTACCAAAGAGGAAAATGANAAAATAATATTTTATGTGTGCTAACGTTTGAGCATCTTTTGCATTTGAAAAGCAAATATTAATGTCAAATGATATCACTTGTATGCGAAATCTAAAAAAGCATTTCAAATGAGCTTATTTACAAAACAGAAATATACTCACAGACATAGGAAACAAATTTATAGCTACCAAAGAGGAAAATGAACGGGGTGGGGGGTGGATAAATTACGAGTTTGGGAAAAATGAACGGGGTGGGGGGTGGATAAATTACGAATTTGGGATTAACATACATATGGCTATATATAAAACAGATAAACAACAAGGATCTACTGTATAGCACAGGGAATGCCTTGTGATATACTCAATGCCTTGGGATGACTTGCAGTGGAAAAGAATTTGAAAATATATGTAGAACTGGATCACTTTGCTCTGTACCTGAAACATTGTAAATCAACTGTACTTCAGTTTTAAAAATTTATAGAAATTAAAATGTTAATAATCTTCCTTTGGCCACATTTTCCCAGAGATCAGATTGATTTCCTAAAGCAACACCTATTATAATATGACCTTGTTCTCCTTGCTTTGAAGAGTCAGGTGAGGGGGAGGTTCTGTAGGGATAGATCTGTGAACTTCCTTGCCTTTTTTACTTTATTCTTGGGGTAATTAAATCGACTTCCAAAGACCTTAACAACTTACATTAAATATTATTAGGAGTCTGCAGTGATCCTGGTATATCAAATGTTTTTAAAATTTTTACAAGAAAATAATTTTAATTTTACTTTGTTTTCTTAACAGAAATCATAGCCCGTTAATGAGTTTTGGAGCCAGCTTTGTCAGTTTTTTGGTAAGTTGATGTGGGAAGAGGTTGTGGTGGGAAGGAAGCAAACACATAATGCCTATCTTTTAATGGTTACTGGCTGTATAGATACACTCTTGTGGAAAATCTTTTGCAGTTTAAAACTGGAATATAACTTTTGCCTATACACCAGTATGAGATCAGTTCAGTTCAGTTGTGTCCAACTGTTTGCGACCCCATGAATCACAGCACACCAGGCCTCCCTGTCCATCACCAACTCCCGGAGTTCACTNTTTCTCTTTTCCAGGGAATCTTCCTGTTCCAGGGATCGAACCCAGGTCTCCTGCATTATAGGCAAATTCTTTACCAGCTGAGCCACCAGGGAAGCTCAAGAATACTGGAGTGCGTAGCCTATCCCTTCTCCAGGGGATCTTTCCAACCCAGAAATTAAACTGGGGTCTCCCGCATGGTAGGTGCATTCTTTACCAACTGAGCTATCAGGGAAGCCACCAACTTTAAAATGGTGACCAATTTTTAGGAATTAGATTGTCACACTGCAAAAGCAGCTGGTCCCACAGAATTCGGTAAAACAAATGTATTTTGATTTAACTCAGAATTTCTAGTTATGAGTGTTGGGGTGCAGAAATATAGGTATTTCCTTCACTAGGAAGCTGCATACTCGAGGTATCAGTACAGCTTCATAGAGGACATGCAGATTTTCCCTGATAGAGGTTTACTGTTGGGTTCTCCTTCCTGATCCTCAAAGACACAGTGGGTAGCAGACTTCACTCAGTTCAATACATCCTCAAGTCTAGGAGTCTGAATCAGCCCAGTCACAGGCACCCAGGGCACTCTACACACCACCCCCCACAAAGACCTTGCAGGCAACCCCTGCCCCTACCCTAGATGATCCTGCGGGGCCTTTCTATGACAGACAAGCTGAGATGAGTAAGAGAAACCCTCTCAGAACCAGGCTATCTTGCCCAAGTTCACAGATGGAGTGGTGATAGAGCAGGCAGGGTGAGGGAGGAGGCAAGAGTGATGGAGGAGACAGAAGTGATGGGGGCGGCGGGAGTGATGGGTGAGATGGGAGCGAGGAGAAGACGGGAGTGATGGAGAGACAGGAGTGATGGGGAGCCGGGAGTGATGGGGAGTCGGGAGTGACGGGGAGACAGGGGTGGTGGAGGAGATAAGGGTCATGAAGGAGTAGGATTTTCACCTAGACTTGGGAGTGTGGTGAGTAGGAACGGTGGATGACACTGTTACCTATTTCAACCAGCTGAACCACACATCAGTGGAGACCAGCAGGAAAAGGCAGCTACGCCGGAGTTCTTTGCTTTCTCTGGGCCACATTCCTNAGCATCAATTTTTTGGTGCTCAGCTTTCTTCATAGTCCAACTCTCACATCCATACATGACTACTGGAAAAACCATAGCCTTGACTAGATGGACCTTTGTTGGCAAAGTAATGTCTCTGCTTTTGAATATGTTATCTAGGTTGGTCATAACTTTCCTTCCAAGGAGTAAGCATCTTTTAATTTCATGGCTGCAGTCACCATCTGCAGTGATTTTGGAGCCCAAAAAAACAAAGTCTGACACTGTTTCCACTATTTCCCCATCTATTTCCCATGAAGTGATGGGACCAGATTCCATGATCTTTGTTTTCTGAATGTTGAGCTTTAAGCCAACTTTTTCACTTTCCACTTTCACTTTCATCAAGAGGCTTTTGAGTTCCTCTTCACTTTCTGCCATAAGGGTAGTGTCCTCTGCATATCTGAGGTTATTGATATTTCTCCCAGCAATCTTGATTCCAGCTTGTGCTTCCAGCCCAGCGTTTCTCTTGATGTACTCTGCATAGAAGTTAAATAAGCAGGGTGACAATATACGGCCTTGATGTACTCCTTTCCTGATTTAGAACCAGTCTGTTGTTCTGTGTCCAATTCTATGAGATATCCTTCCTTAATTTAAAAAATTAAATGCTTATATTTTCTGGAGTATTATATTTTTTCCAAGAAAAATCCTTTATAAAATCAAAATGTAATTGAAAGATCGGAGGGATTCCCTGATGGCTCAGCTGGTAAAGAATCCACCTGCAATGCAGGAGACCTGGGTTCAATCCCTGAGTTGGGAGGATCCCCTGGAGAAGGGAACGGGTACCCACTCTAATATTCTGGCCTGAATAATCCCATGGATGGAGGAGGCTGGCAGGCTACAGTCCATGGGGTCACAAAGAGTCAGACAGGACTGAGACACTTTCACTTTCCAAGAATTAAAAATGCATTAGAGTTGAAAATATTCAGACTTTGGATAATAAAAGTTCGAAACTAAACTTTTATTAAGTTTATAAAAAGTTTATTATTTATTATTATTTATCAAAAGTTTAAAACTATTGAATAAATGTGGACTGGAAGAAAGTTAATTTAGCAGATTTAAAGTTTCTCAGTTACTACTTTGTTTTTGAATGTTAGTATTTAGGAATTGAGGGAATAGGTTGCAGTTAAGTTTTAAAGTAAATTGGGCAACGCAGAAAATTGAATGCTTTTCTTTTTCAGAAATACGTATCATACAAACTACTTTCAAACATAGTTTTAAAGAAAGTATCCTGTATATAACTGTGAAAAAAAAAAAAAAAGTCCTGAGTAGAGACTGAGAGAAGTAAAGTGGAGAAAGCATTTAGATTCCAGACAGAAAAAACTCACCAAATGGGCGTGTTGTATGCAGCTTTGCAGCTCCAGTGACAGGCACCAGACCAGCTTTTGGTGACATGGGTTTTCATTCAGGCTTCTTTATTCTTATTACCAGGTAATAGAACAAATCTTTTTAATAATTCTTAAGGCATACTGTTTGCAACATAGTTCCAGATCTTAAGGAAAGTGGTACTGGGTGGGAGTCATAAATGGTACCCACCCATGTAGCAAGGAAGGATGCTAGAGAGACGTGGCAGAAGGCTTGCTGGGTGGGAAGAGGTGGGTGGGGGAGTGACCCTGTAGCAGGGAGGGAGGTTTGCGCAAAGGTGACTAATGTCTGGCTGGAATGGAAAAGCAGTCTAGAGTCATGCAGAGAAGGCCTAGGATACCAGAGTGGGCAGGTTGCATGTGATGGAGGTGGAGAACTAGTCACAGTGAGTTAGTTCATCAAGTCCTTCCAAGAACCTAGTATCCTGTCTCTGCCCCTGTAGCCCATTCATCTCAGAAATCTCAATTCTTCTGGGGGAAAGTAGCAGGTTTTCAGCAAAGAAGTGGTCATTTCTATCCCACTGTGGCCTCAAAAAGTCTACCAGGATTGGGTGCTCAGAAATGAGCTGTCAGTGGGAATTTTTCACTGGGAACAATAAGAAATGAGTTCTTTATAAATGAATCCATTGGAGTTGCTCTCGCTGAAAAGACCAATAGTTTTCAGAGTGCCTGCTGGCTGATGTTTCATTAGCATTTTGTGCTGTGCTTGATGGACCCAGGGATCCCATGCACGGGTAGAAAGTCTCTATTCTAGAAGCTGAATTAAGTGGGCCAATCAGAAATTGTATACAGTGATTTTTTTTTTTGTTACTGTGTTTAATAACAAAAACTTGTAGAACAGTCATTGCAAGGACATGTGTTAAGCATGCATTTTTTCATGCTGGTGTAGTAAAGACATGGTCTTCATATTGAGATTATATTTTTTTCAGTGAATAGTGTATGTGGTAGCATTCTGATTCTTTTACTAGGAATAAGTCATTTAGATGGCTTTCTCCCCTTCCTCCTAGTTTGGAGTTGTATTGTGATAAATTGGCCTAAATTTTCAGACACGTACGATTCATTCATTCTTTCCTTATTTCTTTCTTTGGAAGAATGCCATGATGACATTTGAGGAAGAAAAAATGCAGTTGGCGTGTGATGACTTAAAAACTACAGAAAAGCTGTGTGAAAGTGAAGAGGCTGGAGTAATTGAAACAATCAAGAATAAAATTAAGAAGAATGTAAGTACTGTGTCTTTAGGTTATGAACTATGTGCCTCTTACTTAGAACATTCTTCATTTACTTGGTTTTTGGTGTTTAGAATATGACTGAAGCACCGAGTGAGTCTTACAGCTTTTGATTATGTAAAGCATATTTGTTTCTTTTTTTAATGTGGACCATTTAAAAAGTCTTCATTGAATCTGCCACAACATTGCCTCGGCTTTATGCTTTGGTTTCTTGGCCCCAAGGCATGTGGGATCCTAGCTCTCCAACCAGGGATCGAACCCACAGCCTCTGCATTGGAAGGTGAAGTCCCAACCACTGGACCACCAGGGAAGTTCCTAAAGCGTGTTTCTTAAAACAGTAGAATCCCTCTTAGTCATTAGAACTTTTCAGTGCATGTTCTCTTGGTATCTTAACATTATCTTCTTTCACAGTCGGCTGTGTGGGAAGGATGATTGTCATGAGGCTTTCATATATGTATTTCATATTTTGCACTTTGGCATAATTCAGGAATTTAGCTATTACCTCCTTTTCCCCAGGCATTCCTGGTCTTGGGTAATAAAATAGTCACAATGACATCACAATCCACTTTTCCTCTTTTTTTTTTTCTTTCAATTTTCAGTGCAAAAGGACTAGACTTTAGAGAGGTGTCCTCCTACCCCTGATGTTTCTGGAGCACCCAGGGGTCTCACACCTGTCACATGTTTAGCTGACAAACCAGTGTTAGTTTCAGACAGCAAAAGCCACTTGTCTTTTCTGCTCCCTTATGTCGCTCCAGGTGGCTTCACCTCTGCTCTGGCATATGGAGTCTCCCATGAGGAAGCCATAGATGGGCCCAGAGTACCATTTCCTGAGGCTGCAGAAGGGCCAGAGTTCTCGATTCCTCTCTCTCCAAACCCTATATCAGTCAGTGACCAAGTCTCGGTGCCTCTTTCTTAAATATGTCCTGAGTTCATCTCCTTTCCTTGCCAGTTTCCTAGGCCAGCCACCGTCTCCACTTGCCTGAGACAACCCTCACTGGCGTTTCTGCCTCCAGTCTCACTGTTCTCTAATTTGTTCTCCAAGGTGCNGGTGGGCGGGGCGGGGGGCTGGACCCCCAGGGTCCCAGGCCTCACGTGGCGCTGGCAGGAGGCTTGAGCAGCCCCACGCATCTGTTTCTTTGGCTCCCTCGGCTTCGGGGGAGACGTGAGCTATGGGGGACCAGGGTTCTTCCCTAAGGTCTCCGCCAGGCAGCTCACCGGCGGAGTCTGCTCTCCCAGCCACACTGAGCCCCCGCGGCCGCCACCCTCCCCCGAGAGGCAGTTGGTGGCTCAGCCCTGGCTTTGGTGGCAAGAAAGACAAGCAGGTGGTAGGGGCTGTGATACGGGCCAGACACCACCTGATCTGGGGGCCAGGGATGCCCCCTCGGACCCCTGATGGAACCACCAGATCGGGGGGTGTGGAACGCTCACTTTTTTTGTTTAAGCTCAAGAGGCATGTGCCGATTGCTCACGTCAACTGTGGTTTCTTTCTTTTTCTTCATCGTCTCTTTCTCCGGTGAAAGGGCTTTGGCACAAACAGTGTGTGCCCAGCACTAGGGTCCTCAGAGGGCTGGCCCTTTAGTGAGGGGCCCACCAGGGCAGATGATCCGGCCTGTGCTCACAGGGGCCTGGCGTCCGTTCTGCTCTGCACTGTGCTTCTCAGGGAAGCAGTTGGCCAAACGCTGCGTCATTCTACAGGGGGCTGTGGTGGCTCCAAGCACAGGTCGGCACGCAAAGCTGTGCCCGAGCCAGAGATTTCTCAGAGACCTTGTGAGGACGTGCCTGAGCCAGGATCCTAGGGGCTGATCTGTGTCCTCCAGAAGGATGTGCAGTCCTGACCCCCCCCAGCCCCTCAGACGTGACTGTATTTGGAAAGAGCGTCTCTAAAAGAGTGATTATGCTGAAGCTGAAGCTCCAATCCTTTGGCCACCTGACGCAAAGAGCTGACTCATTGGAAAAGACCCTGATGCTGGGAGAGATTGAAGGTGGGAGGAGAAGGGGACGACAGAGGANGAGTGATTATGCTGAAGCTGAAGCTCCAATCCTTTGGCCACCTGACGCAAAGAGCTGACTCATTGGAAAAGACCCTGATGCTGGGAGAGATTGAAGGTGGGAGGAGAAGGGGACGACAGAGGATGAGATGGTTGGATGGCATCATTGACTCAGTTGACATGAGTTTGAGCAAACATTGGAGGTGGCGATGGACAGGGAGGCCTGGCGTGCTGCAGTCCATGGGGTCGCAGAGTCAGACACGCCTTAGTCACTGAACAACAAGGGTGTTTCCACCGCTTGGCTGTTGTGAAAATGCTGCTCTGGACGTGGGTGTGCAGCCGCCTGTCGCAGCCGCTCTTTCCCATCTTCCGGGGGACAGACCCAGGGTGGCAATCACTGGGGCATATGGTTGTTCTGTGTTTCACGCTTTATTTATTTGGCCAAGCTGGGTCTTTAATGTGGGCTCTTAGCTAGAGCATGTGGGCCCTCGTTCCCTGACCAGGATCGAACCTGGGCCCCTTTCACGGAGAGCAGAGTCCTAGTCGCTGGACTGCCGGGGGAGTCTCATGTGTTTTACTTTTGAAGGCACCTTCAAAGAGCTTTCCACGGCAGCTGCCCATTATCCACGCCCATCCAGCGCTCGCTGTTTAGCGCGTGAGGTGGACTGTAAGGGCTGAGGGATTGTTAGGCCAGGCCTGCTTCCCTCAGAGGGGGACTCTTCCCCTCTTCGTGGGTGGGATCCTGCTTTAGAATCTGACGAGGGCGGAGTGCGGGGGGGGCTCGCCCTTGGAAAATGCACACAGGCCCCCATTGTTGTCCACGATCTCAAAACAGGTTGGAAAAGGCACCCTTTCGGGGAGGAGTCCCAGCAAGATCAGCGGAGTGCAGGCTGGGCCAGGGCCCCACCCAGGGGGGACCCTCGTGCAGCACTCAACCTGCGCGGTCATCCGGGGCGGCCATGCCTGCCGACACCCAGAAGCACGTTCTCGAGAGCAGTGCCCAGGTGGAAACGTGTGTTTAGCCAACGCCGACACAGCCTGTCACCGCCAGGCAAGGCCTCCTCCCGCCCAAGTGCTGTGAGCTGCAGGGAGGAGGCCCAGGAGGGAAAGTGCTTGGAGCCCCGTGCCAGACTCTGCCCTGGGCGTGCAAGCTCAGGACCCGGAGCAGGGCAGCCCGGCTTCCGGGGCTGCAAGACGGGGATGAGACACCCACGTGGACAGCAGGGCCGAGGAGCCCCTCGGGTTAGCTTGGCGCCAGCCAGCCAGTGAGCAGGAGTGGACGAGTTGCTTTCAGCCCCGTGTGACGTGTGACGTACAGGCGGGGCTCCCCGGGGCCCCGCCTATGCCGAGCTCTCACCCGGTCACACACCCAGGTGTCCCGGCCCCGGCAGGGGGGCCAGCATGAAGCACCGTGTCCACCACCCCTCTGGTGGGACCTCAGCCTCACGCTCGCTCCCGCAGCTGTGCTCCATCCCGCGGGACCCTGGCTTGCCCGGGTCCCCACCCTCCTACCGAGTCAGGGGAAGGGTGTCCATTCATGGGAAGTCAGCCACGGGTCACCCCATTGCCCGCCCTGGCCCAGGCTCGGGAGGCACGTGTGTGCATTTCCTTGGTCCTCTGGGACCCTGTGAAGTCACCCACTGTCGGCCCATTTTAGAGATGACATCATGCCCCAAAGGGCAGCTCCCAGGGACCAGTGGAGGGGCACGGAGCCGGGACCTGGTTCCCGGACCTCAGATCATGCCTCTCCCTTTAAAAATACATACATATATATATANGAGTACCATGCCTGGACCATAAGATCTCAATAAATAGTAGTCATCATGGACAAATACCCAGGCAGCAATGACGCAGTGGACTGGCTGCTGTAGCTTCATGCTTCCCATCTCATTATGGTGGAAGGAATTTTTTTTTCTAGCTGTTGGATTTTTAGGAATAGTTCTCTCAGAAGGGGAAAGCAGGCATTGAAATGACAATGATTTTCAATGTTTAATAGAAGGAAAGGGAGTAAATGAGTTTGTGACAAGCTAAAAATGAGGAAAAAGCATAGGAGACTGGAAAGAAATTATTATAGTCACAACAACCATTATTAAAAAGTATCCTGACTGTATGTTACAAAGTAGAATTTGGCCATAAACACAGGATATATCATTAGTTCCAGTCACCGATCATAGTACCCATGTTGGTCACTGGCATATTTCCACTGCTCTGAGATGAAATGATAAAATATTATAGTGATTTTTCATGAAGCTAAATTTATTCAGTTTACACACTTGCTGTTTTTTTTGACATATCATTTCAGCTCTTTCTTGTCTGTTAATGTCCTTTTCTTTTGGGAAAAAAATAGTCATAAGTAGTTGATAGATTTAAGGTTCTTACTAGACAAAATAAAAATTTGGCAAATATGTCGGTTCTTCCACAGTAATACTTACTTTGAAATCCTATTGTTTAGAAATCACTGGACCAGTTAATCTTCAAGATTTCTTACAAATATGGAAATTTAGACTCCCAGAAAGCAACATAATTGATCTATAAGGACCAAGGACCATTCAGTAACACCAGGCAGAGCATTTCCAAGGAGAGATTTCAATGCATCTAGTTCCCAGTAATTCATATTTTATATAGAGTCCCAATTCTTATCCCCTTGGAAATTACAATCTAAGGCAGAAGAGAGATAGATTGTTATCACCTGGCATACAGAAGATAGGACAGAAACATCAATATACACATTAACAATGAGCTACTTACAGAATATAATTAGGGTTAGATGAGAGGTAAGATAAAAACTGTGATATGGGGAGTGAGGTCCTATTTGGAAAGAGTAGCCCTGTGGAGAGTTATACCCAAACTAGACCAAAGAACTAAGCAAGTCATCTCAGAGTCAGTCAGGACTATCTGGGACTCCTTAAATGTTATTGAATCACTTTATTTGCCTAGATGTCCTCAGGCTGGACTTGGCTAGAGTTTCAGTGGCCAGACTAGAGAGATGGTTTTCCTCAGAAAGTAAGAAAAAAAACACTGTTTTGTTGGGTTTGATGTTTATACTACATAGAGGTTCTGGTGAAGNTGAGATTATATTTTTTTCAGTGAATAGTGTATGTGGTAGCATTCTGATTCTTTTACTAGGAATAAGTCATTTAGATGGCTTTCTCCCCTTCCTCCTAGTTTGGAGTTGTATTGTGATAAATTGGCCTAAATTTTCAGACACGTACGATTCATTCATTCTTTCCTTATTTCTTTCTTTGGAAGAATGCCATGATGACATTTGAGGAAGAAAAAATGCAGTTGGCGTGTGATGACTTAAAAACTACAGAAAAGCTGTGTGAAAGTGAAGAGGCTGGAGTAATTGAAACAATCAAGAATAAAATTAAGAAGAATGTAAGTACTGTGTCTTTAGGTTATGAACTATGTGCCTCTTACTTAGAACATTCTTCATTTACTTGGTTTTTGGTGTTTAGAATATGACTGAAGCACCGAGTGAGTCTTACAGCTTTTGATTATGTAAAGCATATTTGTTTCTTTTTTTAATGTGGACCATTTAAAAAGTCTTCATTGAATCTGCCACAACATTGCCTCGGCTTTATGCTTTGGTTTCTTGGCCCCAAGGCATGTGGGATCCTAGCTCTCCAACCAGGGATCGAACCCACAGCCTCTGCATTGGAAGGTGAAGTCCCAACCACTGGACCACCAGGGAAGTTCCTAAAGCGTGTTTCTTAAAACAGTAGAATCCCTCTTAGTCATTAGAACTTTTCAGTGCATGTTCTCTTGGTATCTTAACATTATCTTCTTTCACAGTCGGCTGTGTGGGAAGGATGATTGTCATGAGGCTTTCATATATGTATTTCATATTTTGCACTTTGGCATAATTCAGGAATTTAGCTATTACCTCCTTTTCCCCAGGCATTCCTGGTCTTGGGTAATAAAATAGTCACAATGACATCACAATCCACTTTTCCTCTTTTTTTTTTTCTTTCAATTTTCAGTGCAAAAGGACTAGACTTTAGAGAGGTGTCCTCCTACCCCTGATGTTTCTGGAGCACCCAGGGGTCTCACACCTGTCACATGTTTAGCTGACAAACCAGTGTTAGTTTCAGACAGCAAAAGCCACTTGTCTTTTCTGCTCCCTTATGTCGCTCCAGGTGGCTTCACCTCTGCTCTGGCATATGGAGTCTCCCATGAGGAAGCCATAGATGGGCCCAGAGTACCATTTCCTGAGGCTGCAGAAGGGCCAGAGTTCTCGATTCCTCTCTCTCCAAACCCTATATCAGTCAGTGACCAAGTCTCGGTGCCTCTTTCTTAAATATGTCCTGAGTTCATCTCCTTTCCTTGCCAGTTTCCTAGGCCAGCCACCGTCTCCACTTGCCTGAGACAACCCTCACTGGCGTTTCTGCCTCCAGTCTCACTGTTCTCTAATTTGTTCTCCAAGGTGCAGTCACTGAGATGCAAATAACACGTTGCTGATTTCATTTTCAGTGTCCCCGCCCCCTCGCCCCGACCCCTGCTGTCTCACTAAAACCCAGACTTCTTCATGGGACTGAGTTGGCATTGACTTTTCCTCTCCGTAGGATTTTTGTATCCCTCGTGAGCTGGTTCCTGCCTGTTCTTTAGTTCTTCCTCAATGTCATTTTCTCCAAAGACTCATATCTTTAGTCCCACATCCTGTTCGTGTGTCTCCTACAGGCTCCCATGGTTCCCTGTACTTCATCCTTCAGAGCATTTACTACATTATACGGTCGTCAGTGTGCCTTCATTAGACTGTAAGCTTATTTACGTGTCTGTCCTGAGCATCTAGTACCATGCCCAGCACATAGGTTAATAATCAACATTAGTAATGGGTCCTTGCAATTTAAAAAGCAGTATCACATGGGCTGGAGTATCTCACTATCCCTTCCAACAGCCCTGCAGAGGAGATGTTATTATAAGCAAAGAAAACAGAGGCATCAATAGATTGACGTTTTCTTGAGCAAACAAAGTAATAGGTGCTGGAAGAAGGACCAGGAACAACAGAGACCATGGGTGAGTTCTGCTAATCTAGAAAAAAGAGCAGCCAGCTACTTTGTCACATAGACTCTGCATACTTTTGTCATGCTTGCAAAAAGCTGTCATTTCTCATATCATCATGAAAGCATATGAAAACTAACCTGTTTTGTTCAAGTTTTCCTTATGTTAGGAAGGCACTGTTCTATTTCAGAGTGAATTTTCTTCATTTAGCATTCACAAAACCAAAATCTTACTAAAAAATAGGGTTTTAGGGAGTCAGCTTTAGAGGATGTTGACTAAAATTTCAAGTTCAGTTTGTGATTCATTCACAGGTAATTTTTAATTGAGGGTGTTTTCTCCTCAACTATCGTTATAATCAGGTTCCAACCCTCACATCTCAGTTGCATGCATCAAAGGAATGGATGCATTCCATCAAAGGACCTAATATGGGTCCTTCCTGAAGGCAGATGACTGTGAAGTGGCTTTTCACATTATTTACCTGGGGGGGGTGGTTTATACCTTTAGTAATTTTTTTTTTTAATAAATAACTTTGTTGTTTTTGTTCCTGTTGTTCAGTTGCTAAGTCGTGCATAACTCTTTGTGAGCCCATGGACTGTAGCACGCCAGGCTCCTCCATCCTCCACTCTCTGGGAGCTTACTCAAATTCAAGTCATTTGAGTTGGAGATGTTATCCAACTATCTCATCCTCTGCTGTGCCTTTTTCTTGTTGCCTTAAACCTTTCCCAGCATTAGAGTATTTTCCAGTCAGTTGGCTCTTTGCATCAGGTAGCCAAAGTATTGGAACCTCGGCTTCAGCATCAGTCCTTCCAATGAACACCCAGGACTGATCTCCTTTAGGATGGACTGGTTGGATCTCCTTGTAGTCCGAGGGACTCTCAAGAGTCTTCTCCCACACCACAGTTCAAAAGCATCAATTCTTAGGCACTAAGCCTTCTTTATGGTCCTGCTTTCACATCTGTACATGACTCCTGGAAAAACCATAGCTTTGGCTAGATGGACCTTATCAGCAAAGTGATGTCTCTGTTTTTTTAATACACTGTCTAGGTTTTTAATTTATATATATACACAGCTTGCATAATGTAATAAGTTTTTAACTTACATTGTTTTGAAAAAGGTAAGACTCTGAAGTTTTGTGTGGGCTTTCATGTTCCCCATGAAGTGTTTTATTATTGAGAATATTTGTCTTTGAGTTACAAGGCTCTTTGAGTTACAGCATTCTGTTGATAACAAAATAAAGCTAGACTTAATGGAGGAAGCTAGAACTCCCAGACTCAGAGTGTAGTGTAAATTTGGTCTTGGATTTTAGTGACTACTGTTCCATACTTCCTATATGAAGTTATTCTGCCCAGTAAAATAATAGTTTTTTTGGAAAGAGTGCTGTTGTTCTTGGGTGTGATTTATCCGTGTGTACTTTCTTTCCACCAAACAGGTTGATGTCAGAAAATCTACCCCCTCTATGGTTGATCGTCTTCAGAGGCAGATAATCATAGCTGACTGTCAAGTTTACCTGGCTGTGCTCTCGTTTGTAAAGCAAGAATTGTCAGGTAGGCCAAAGCATTGTTTTGTTTTTTTTTAACAGTTTTTGCTATTCAGTGGACACAATTGGTAATACCCCACACTTTTTTTTTTTTTTAGAACACCTTGTATTTCAGTCTTTGAGAACATGTGGCACCTGTTTGGGGCATGATTTTGATTTATTACTTGAGAAATTGATACAATGAGTGCTTAATGTGAATTTAGTGGAATAGTTTTAGTTCCAAAATCTTTTTCATCCTCTTGTCTGCAGATAGTCTGTCATACTTAGACTGTCATAAGGTCATACTTAGAGATATTACCTGTGCCTTAGATAGAATGATAAATTGACAGGTTTGTTTTGGTGTGTGGGTGAGAATCAAGCTGCAATAATCACCCTTTAAAGTGAAATATAACCAGTTTGTTTCTCAGAAAATTGTTATTGAACGCCCGAGTGTGTACTAAAGATTTCCTAACATACTTGAATGACCGACATTTTAACAACCCTTAATGAGGCGTATAAACTGATTCTTATGTATTTTTCCCAAGACAAATTTTGTACACGGATTTTGTAGGTTTGATATCTTGAGTGGTGTAGATTGGAATGGAGACTCTCAAGAGTTCACTGTAAGATGAACTTTGACACTAATTCTTCCTCTTATGTGGTTTTATATCTCTGTTGGTGATGGCAGATATCTCCCTCTTTGGTAGCTAGGGTCTACTTGAAAAAAATGAGTGTTCAATAAGGGAATCAACTATAAATCACAATGAGAAGAGCATTTTCTTCCAAATCCAAAGTGAAGAAGGGCTTGTTGCTGCTACGTCATGACGTGCACATTTCTTGATCTGGACTACTGGCAGCTGATTCGCTTTTCTTTCTTTTCTGTCTCCATCTCATGCTTGAGGATGGTTTGTTTCTCTTTGGCTCAAGTAAAAAGTAGGATTTAACTTTTATTGTGACCTCCTAAACGTGGACTTTCTAGAAATTATCTTTGTGGGCTTAAAAAAATATTCAGAACCTAAAAGTTGACAGCTTTTATTCAGTAGGAATTGTTAGGCCTTTGAGCCGAGGAGACAGTGTCTCGAGTAATTCTGAGAAAACTGCTCCAAGGAGTTGGAGGAGGAGCCAGGTTATATAGAAGTTTTGCAACAAAGAGCAGGTAGTCTGAACATCCAAAAATGATTGTTGATTAAAGGAAACCAGATAACCCAAGTTAAGGGATTAAATGCTTTTCTATATATGAGAAGATGCAAGAGTCTGGGCTCACTGAAATCATTCTGTTGATATGTACTTCCGCTATCTGGGGCCAATATCCTGTTCTCAACTCCTGAGCTTCCTCAGGGCTCACTGTAGTGAGTGGCTGCGGTCTGATGACTGCTAGAGGGCAGGTATTCTTTCCTTCCTGAGTTCCCTCAGTGCTCACCAGCTTACCATTTGTGGTGGGGAGGTGAGGAGGCTGGGGAGGGGGACAGGTTCTTCCATACCACCCGAGGAAGGAATCTGCACTGTTACTTGGAGGTGATGCTGCAGAACAGCCAAGTGTCTGAAGTACAGGTGTAATAAGGTTTAGCTAAGAGCACTCCAGTGGTATCATAGAGACTGGCAGTGGTAGTTCAGGAATGCGGTAGAGGATTTGACACTACATGTGGGATAAGTTGGATTCAGATGATGCTTGCATTTATTCGTTCAGCTGAGAATAGGCGCTAATTGGAAAAGACCCTGATACTGGGAAAGAATGAAGGCAAAAGGAGAAGGGGTCATTAGAGGATGAGATGGTTACATAGCATCACTGACTCAGTGGACATGAGTTTGGGCAAACTCCAGGAGATAGTAAAGGACAGGGAAGCTTGGGGTGCTGCAGTTCATGGGGTTACAGAGACAGACACAACTGAGCAACTGAACAGCAGCAAAGATGCTACGCCCTCACTACTGTGTGACTGACTCTATTTAATGAACAAAATAATACATGGTTCTTGCCATCCAGACTAGTAAAGTGAAAGTGTTAGTCACTCAGTCATATCTGACTCTGTGCGACCCCATGGACTATGGTCACTAGGCACCTCTGTCCATGGAATTCTCCAGGCAAGAATATTGGAGTGGGTCAGTTCAGTTCAGTCGCTCAGTCATGTCCGACTCTTTGTGACCCCATGAATTACAGCATGCCAGGCCTCCCTGTCCATCACCAACTCCCGGAGGTCACTCAGACTCACGTCCATCGAGTCAGTGATGCCATCCAGCCATCTCATCCTCTGTCATCCCCTTCTCCTCCTGCCCCCAATCCCTCCCAGCATCAGAGTCTTTTCCAATGAGTCAACTCTTCACATGAGGTGGCCAAAGTACTGGAGTTTCAGCTTTAGCATCATTCCTTCCAAAGAAATCCCAGGGCTGATCTCCTTCAGAATGGACTGGTTGGATCTCCTTGCAGTCCAAGGGACTCTCAAGAGTCNCCCAATCCCTCCCAGCATCAGAGTCTTTTCCAATGAGTCAACTCTTCACATGAGGTGGCCAAAGTACTGGAGTTTCAGCTTTAGCATCATTCCTTCCAAAGAAATCCCAGGGCTGATCTCCTTCAGAATGGACTGGTTGGATCTTCTTGCATCAAAATGTTCACAGAGTTTAAATAAGTTTATATTAAACAAAATCCCTGGTGAGAAACAAAGCTACATTTTAAATTGTCTGCCCAGAAATTTATTAAAGCAACTTCACTCCCTATTTAATCTGATTGCACTCTATAAAATTTTAAATCATGCCATCTGGCACTTAAGGTATACTTGGTTACCTTGTATTAAAAGATTTTACATTTAGTTGATGTTAGTCTTACAAGGACGTTTGACCTAATTTTCCATTTTCTTTTATCTGGGTTTCAGCGTATATTCTTGAATGTTTTTCAATTATCTGTGAGTGTGCATCATTTTTTTAAATTAATGCAAATATGTATATATCATTTATTTAAACATGAGTAAATTAATACAGGGCTTCCCAAATGGCACTAGTGGTAAAGAACCCACCTGTCAATGTAGGAGAAGTAAGAGACTAGGGTTCAATCCCTGGGTAGGGATGATCCCCTGGAGGAGGGTGTGAAAACCCACTCT
Organism: Neotragus pygmaeus; assembly: GCA_006410875.1. Lineage (NCBI taxonomy): Eukaryota > Metazoa > Chordata > Mammalia > Artiodactyla > Bovidae > Neotragus > Neotragus pygmaeus. The sequence goes on along the minus strand of SJYV01048526.1, from coordinate 21,886 downwards.
GGTATTTTTCCCTGGAGAATCTCATGGACAGAGGAGCCTGGTGGGCTACAGCCCATGTGGTCGCAAAGAGTTGGACATGACTGAAGCGACTTAGCACAGCACAAGTTAATACCTGTTAACAAGTTAACAGTCATTTAATAGACTCTGTTTTACCTTTTCTTAAGCCATCAAGATATTTTGTAATTTATGATAAAGAGTTTGTTGACAGCAGAAAAGGTTACTTTTGCTTTTAATCTTTGTATTATGACAGGGAGCTAATATGAAATGACAACAATTCATTGCAAAAAGAAAAAACTTTCATCAGAGGCAACCAATGAAAGAGCTAATATTAGTCTAATGAAATAAGCCTCAAAATGAGTATTTGCAGTGGCTGGGAGAAGTTCAACTGAGACAGATGGAAAGGGTAGACTGTGTCAAGCCAGGACACCAAAAATGCTACCTGCCAGATGCTGAGCTGTAATGAGTACTCCCAATCTAAAAGTTCTGCTTTAGTTTCACATTAGATACATAACTTCCCGTTTTCTTGCTAGAAACTGACAGGTATAATACTGGTTGTCTTCTGAAGATAAATGGTCTTTGCATCTGCTGAAAGGATGTGAGTGGTCATTTCCTAAAGCAGGTGCCTGACCTGATGGCTGGCAGCCCTCTAGAACACATGACATTTTGCTTTCAGGATACTCAGCCCACCAGAAAAAGGGGAAAAATGGACAGTAACTGTGCTCCCAACAGAGAAACCGATTCCGATGGTGGTGGCCTGAGTTACCCCAAAATTAAAGTGTTCGTTCATTCAGTCATGTCCAACTCTCTTAGCCTGTCAGGCTCCTGTGTCCATGGAATTCACGAGACAAGAATACTGGAGTGGGCATCCATCCCCTTCTCCAGGGGAATCCTCCCTACCCAGGGATTGAACCTGGGTCTTCCGCATTGTGGGCAGATTCCTTACTATCTGAGCCATGAGGGAAGCTCGAGTTACACCAGGAAAAAGCCGATTTTGAACCAGAGAAGAGTAGCTAAGCCAAGTTCCATAGGCTCAGAGGGGTCCTGTCACTGGGGTCTCCCCAGGATGCTGCCTGGGAAAGGACGCAGCAACCGGGCCACCCCAGGTGCTGGGTCCTTCCCCGAGGGATGCAGAACTGCCACACTACAGTGCTGCTTCTGGATTGCCTTTCAGTACTTTGAAAACACACGCAGAACATCTAAATTTCTCTATTTTAAATTTAGGGATATACACACATGGGGTTCATTTATAATAAAATATCGAATGTATTTAGAGCAAAATCACAATATTACAAGAAGAAGCCTTACCTGATTGATGGCTATAATAACTGAGGGGAGTGCTTGCCCTGTGGGCCAAAGCTTCCTCTGATGCTTTGTGTGGTATGTTTTCTCTTGTTAGCTTTTGGGGAACAGGGGAATGTTGAGACAGTTGCTGGTGTTAAAGGTAGTTTATTTTAAGTTAACCATTTATTTATGGCATTGATTTTTAATTATCTCAAAATATGATGATTATAGAGACATAACAGTATACAGAAAAGCAAATATTAATATAACAGGAAAATATAACTGAATCCAATACCCCAGAAGCAAAGATATGTATATAATTTCATGTTTCATCATGAATACTTAATTATGTGTATGTACTTAGGTTATTATAACTATTTAACTAAAGTGGCATCTCTTACTCTACTGTATACAAATGGAAGATACTTTATAATTTGTTTTAATTTATGGAATATTCTTCTGCTTTGAGATACATTGATAAAATTTGTGAATGGCCAAGAATATTCTTATTTAACTCTTATGGAAAATATATATTTTTTAATTTTTAAGATTATAAAATAATGTGATAAATAATTGAGAAATGCATTCAACTATTGTTAGAAATTCTATTTTGGGGTCCAATGTTTAGAATTACTTAGAACAATATCTTAGAATTATTTATATATATGGTAAAATGTAAATGTCTAAAATTTATATATAAATGCTATTCAATTTTAGCCAAACTACTGAATGATCTAGGATATAAAATTATAGTATGAATTTATAGTATAATTATACTGATGGTATTAGTATAGTAATATTAGATATAATTGAAGAATGGTAGATATTTAAGTTAAAAGTTGCCACTATATTGTTATATTATATCGATATTTCAAATAAAATTTTTTGTGAATGGATTGTTCATGTGTTTTTCTTGATGTCTTTCTACTGTTCTGTTGCTTTCCAGATTCATGGGATTCAACATAATCAAGATTATAGCTGGTTTTTTTCTTTGATCAATATTTGTTTTATTTAAGAAAATTAATTTGTTACAATTAAAGTTTATTTTTTTTAATTTTTACTTTATTCTACTTTACAATACTGTATTGGTTTTGCCATACATCGACATGAATCCCCCACAGGTGTATACGAGCTCTCAATCCTGAATCCCCCTCCCACCTCCCACCCCACATCGTCTCTCTGGATCATCCCTGTGCACCAGCCCCAAGCATCTTGCATCCTGCTGTTTGTCTTATATTTGTTTAGTTCCTGTTTGCCATTTTCATCCTTTCTAAAGATGGTTTTGTTGGTGCTTTCTGTTATGTCCCATAGAGAAATTTTAAATATATATATATATATTTAGTCCAATCTACAAGTTTTGAAATTCAATGTTGGTAACATGCTTTCAAAAATCTTGCTTGTGTCTAGTGGTCATGAATTTCCAATTGTTTTTAAATCAGTCAGTCTTAAGATTAACCCGGTGCTGTCTGCACTGAACTGTGTGATGAGCTTCATGTTCTAATTGTTCCTACAGCATTTCAGAATAATTCATTAGCTTTTGGTCTGTTTGGAATGTAATGATGATTATATGGGTAGTTTTTGCATACACAGCTTTCTATCTGTCCCTGGAGTAAATATTTGACTCCATCTATTTGTCTGTTTTGGAAGCAACACAAGATATTTTGGTGCTTGAACTTTAATCATGCCTAACACCAGTTAAAACAGTTTCTTTGGAAAATGTTTACTTCTGAAGCTTCCAAGGTATCTTTCATATTTATTTAACCAGTTAAACCAGAAAATCATTTTGTTTGAATTTATTATAAGTATTATGGGGATATCTCTCACATGGTTTTAGACTGAGAACCAGAATGTATTGCTCCTCTGCCATTTGCTATCTTAAATAGGAGCAACAATAAGAAGAAAGAATAGTGCCTTAGAGATGCTGCAAACTTAAATAATTTATTGCTTATCAGTCACTTCAGTCACTTAGTCTTGTCTGACTCTTTGCGACCCCATGGACTGCAGCATCCAAGGCTTTCCTGTCCTTCACCACCTCCTGGAGTTTGCTCAAACTCATGTCCATCAAGTTGGTGATGCCATCCAACCATCTTATCCTCTGTCATCCCCTTCTCCTCCTGCCTTCAATCTTTTCCAGCATCAGGGTCTTTTCCAATGAATCAGTTCTTCACATCAGATGGCCAAAGTATTGGAGCTTTAGCTTCAGCATCTGTCCTTCCAGTGAATATTCAGGACTGATTTCTTTTAGGATGGACTGGTTTGATCTCCTTGCTTGTTTGATCCAAGGGACTCTCAAGAGTCTTCAACACTACAGTTCAAAAGCATCGATTCTTTGGCACTCAGCTTTCTTTGTGCTCCAACTCTCACATCCATACAATGTTTATACAAAAGTGTTAATAAGATTTTCAGTAATGCTGGATAAGTTCAATAACAAAATTTTCATACTATGCATTAAATTAATAGATTTTGAGTCCTCTGATATAAGAAAATGATATCTCTCAATGCAATGGTCATAATTCATATATCTGATTATATATTGCAAGCACTTTGTGTTTTAAAATATAATTTTAATCACCATAAGTTTGTATGTCTATGAAACATCGAATCTTTTTTCATTACACTTTTGAACTAGTTATTTAAGTACAATGTTTTATTTAAATGGGCCAAAGTACTAACTCTCATTATTTATGATTTTCTTTTCATTATTTCCTCAAGATTGTTAGATACACTATTACATTTTAAACTGCTGATATCTTCTTCTTTTTTGTGTTTCTTATTTTTCTCATTTTTCTGCTTAAACTATATCACAATTCCAGAAAAATGAGATAATAATGATATAAAAAGAAATATGCATATAAGCGAGTTATAGGATTTGATCAAACAGAAGGAAAATTATAGTATGATCTAACAGCTAGTTTTTGTGAGCTTAGGAAAAAATAGGCCTGATCATGCACTAATGGTGGCAATGTAAATTTATATTTTGGTAATGCTTAGACCTTTCTGCCAGTTTTATAATACACATTTTTCTACATTATATATTTCTGAAGTGAACATCATATAATAATTGAAAGCATCTTAAAATGTTTTATTCTATTCATTTAAACTAAAAAATAATTTCTTGCTAATGCAGTCAATAAAGGGTTAATTGTAACCTACAGAACTTATGAAAATCTTCCTTTGCCACTGCCAGATAAGATCAGGAATGGTCCAATCACAGAGCAACTGTGACTTTGTAAAATGCAGTATACAACATTTTTCCCATTAATATGTCTACTAAGAGTTTAATATTTGTGTGTTTTTTCATTTGCATACAAATAAATATGGCATGTAACTTAGTATTGCTTGCAGTTCAAAATAACAACAATTCATCGAATTAACTGTGTGTATGAATGCTTGTGTGCATACATACATGAGTATCCTTGAAAAATATGGGTATTTCTTGCTCCCCCACTGAGGTTTATCTAAATTCAGTATGGCATCAAATAGAATCACAAAATGTAACTGACACTAGGCAATGGATGTCTACTTCCAAAAGAGTGAGTTTGAACCCCTACCTTACATCATACATGAGAGGGTGTGGAGAAAAGAGAACCCTCTTACACTGTTGGTGGGAATGCAAACTAGTACAGCCACTATGGAGAACAGTGTGGAGATTCCTTTAAAAACTGGAAATAGAACTGCCATATGACCCAGCAATCCCACTGCTGGGCATACACACCGAGGAAGACAGAATTGAAAGAGACACATGTACAGCAATGTTCATTGCAACACTGTTTACAATAGCCAGGACATGGAAACAACCTAGATGTCCATCAGCAGATGAATGGATAAGAAAGCTAAATATTACTCAGTTATTGAAAAGAGCACATGTGAATCAGTTCTAATGAGGTGAATAAAACTGGAGCCTATTATACATAGTGAAGTAGGTCAGAAAGTAAAACATCAGTACAGTAGATTAACGCATATATATGGAATTTAGAAAGATGGTAATGACGACCCTTTATGCGAGACAGCAAAAGAGACACAGATATAAAGAACAGAGATTTGGACTCTGTGGGAGAAGGCCAGGGTGGGATGATTTGAGAGAATGGCACTGAAACATGTATATTACTATATGTTAAACAGATCACCGATCCAAGTAAGATGCATGAAACACAGCACTCAAAGTCGGTGCACTGGGACAACCCTGAGGGATGGGATGGGGAGGGAGCTGGGAGGGGGTTCAGAATGGGGGACACATGTACACCCATGGCTGATTCATGTCAATGTATGGCAAAAACCACTACAATATTGTAATTACCTCCAATTAAAATTAATTAATTAATTTTAAAAAATGATTGAGAAGAAATATTTGCAAGTCACATATTGGAAATGTCTAGTATCCAGAATATATTTTTAAATTCTTACATATCAATAGATAACCTAATGTAAAACTAAAAGGGTCAAATAATTTGAATCGATATTTCTCCAAATAAAACACACAAATTACTACTGAGCACAAGAAAAGGTGCATAACATCTTTAGTCACTGCTGCTGCTACAGAGGCTGCTAAGTTGCTTCAGTCGTGTCCAACCCTGTGCGACCCCATACACGGCAGCCCACCAGGCTCCCTTGCCCCTAGGATTCTGAAGGCAAGAACACTGGAGTGGGTTGCCATTTCCTTCTCCAGTGCATGAAAGTGAAAAGTGAAAGTGAAGTCGCTCAGTCGTGTCTGACTCTTGGTGACCCCAGGCTGCGACCCCTGCAGCCCACCAGGCTCCTCCATCCCTGGGATTTTCCAGACAAGAGGACTGGAGTGGGGGGCCATTGCCTTCTCCGTCTTTAGTCACTGCTGCTGCTGCTAAGTCGCTTCAGTCGTGTCCAACTCTGTGTGACGACCCCATAGACGGCAGCCCAGTAGGCTCCCCCGTCCCTGAGATTCTCCAGGCAACAATACTGGAGTGGGTTGCCATTTCCTTTAGTCACTAGAGAAATACAAACGAAGATTACAATGAAATAATACATCATATACCCTCAGTTCAGTTCAGACGCTCAGTCGTGTCTGACTCTTTGCAACCCCATGAACCACAGCAAGCCAGGCCTCCCTGTCCATCACCAACTCCCCAAGTCTACCCTAACCCACGTCCATCAAATCGGTGATGCCATCCAACCATCTCATCCTCTGTCGTTCCCTTCTCCTCCTGCCCTCAATCTTTCCC
>SJYV01048526.1:0-10889 GCA_006410875.1 Neotragus pygmaeus | reverse complement strand
ACTGTGAAGAAAGCTGAGTGCTCAAGAATTGATGCTTTTGAACTGTGGTGTTGGAGAAGACTCTTGAGAGTCCCTTGGACTGCAAGGAGATCCAACCAGTCCATTTGGAAGATCAGCCCTGGGATTTCTTTGGAAGGAATGATGCTTTAGTACTAAAGTACTAAAGTATGATGCTAAAGTACTTTGGCCACCTCATGTGAAGAGTTGACTCATTGGAAAAGACTCTGATGCTGGGAGGGATTGGGGGCAGGAGGAGAAGGGGACGACCGAGGATGAGATGGCTGGATGGCATCACTGACTCAATGGATGTGAGTCTGAGTGAGCTCCGGGAGTTGGTGATGGACAGGGAGGCCTGGCGTGCTGCGATTCATGGGATCGCAAATAGTTGGACACGACTGAGCGACTGAACTGAACTGAACTGAGCTGATGAGGGACAGGCTAGGTATCCCAGACAGGGACCAGCCTGGTTCCTTTGATGCTTTATAAGTTTTGACGTTGATATTAGGGCAAAGACATATAAATCTCTACTTCTCATCTTTTCAGCTTAATTTACCAAAAGATTCATGTTCCTGACTATTCCACATACCAACTCTCTCCACCCCTGGGAACTCCTCCTGAACATGTGCTATTACAATTTCTAATCTGCATTTGCTGATTGTATGGTGCCAAGAGTTGCCAACTTATCTTTCACTGCTAGGCCACCTTCACTGTCACCTGTCTTGGTTTTTACTTTCTCCCAAACATATAGAATACATTTTCTCTAAACAGTACCCAAACCTAGATTGTCAAAAGGAAGTTGACAAAAGGATGCTGTGCTACACACTGTGAAGGAGCTAATCAAAGCAACTTTTTAATTGCTATAGTAATGATTTAGATGTGCAGAAAAATACTAAAGTTAAATTTGCATGACTAATTAATTAAGCAAAGCTCACAGTTGACAAACATAATTAGCACATCCAAAATTGAAACCACATCTTGGTCCTCTTAACTTGAAGCCAAAAAAGACAACGTGAAGCACTCAAAACCCTCTTTACACTATCTGCAGATCTGGTTGCCAATTCGCATATTTAGAGTTTGTTATGCATGGAGCATGGTTAATTGCAAAACATTCCTGAGGTTCTCACCTTTTTTTTAACAGAGAAATCTCATGAGTTTTGGCATATTTGTTCAGTCTTTTGGCAGCTATATTTTATCTAAGAGTGGAAATCTTCTCGAGTGAGGGGAAGATATCTCTGTATCTATCCATTATCTCTTATCTGTCACCTATCTTTCATCTGTTTATCTATCTTTCTATAAATTATTGTTACATTCAGCTTTTATGCTACATAGTGTTTTGTATGGGAAAGAGACTCCGAAAAACTATGTGATGTCAGATCAAGTTACCATGAAGCTCTACCAGTAGAGCTATATGCAGCTTTCTGTGGCAAATTCTTGAAGGACCAAAGTAAATACAAGTCTCCTGGAGTCCTTTCCAAGTCAAAGCCATGTTGTGTCTGAGGAATTAAGGAAAACATCATTTCTGCCTCTCGCTCATGCTCATCCAGTGGGTGATGCACTTTGTCACTTGGCTACCAAAGGAGAATCGCTGTGTTCAGAGTAAAATAGGGAAAAGTCACTCCTATAAATTAGATGTCTTTCCTCCTTCCAAAAACCAATGACCTCAGTTGCAGTAGAGACCAGTATCTCAGTCAGGGACCACATTCTGTTCCCCACGGTGAACCCTCAAATGCACCTGCAAAACAAATTCTCATTCTTAAGCAATCACAGTGCGTGAATGGCAAACCTCCCATCATGCAAATTGACTCTTAAAGTCCCACCCACCAGCACAACACACTTTCTACATTGATTGAACCTGTGCTAATGGAATGTCAGTTATATGCCAGACACAGCTCTGGACACAGGTCCAGTCTGATAGCAGAAGAATGGACTTCTGGCATGTACATGTGTGTGTCCATGTGTGGGCATACACACAGATCATGTGTAGAGTTACAGTTCTTTCAATAGCAAATGTTCTGATTCTGTAGAGTTAGTAAGAAATATTCATCCTTAATACATAGATTGCAAGAAGGACTTTATGATTACTGTTATGAAGACTTTCAAAGATACAAAAGAGTGTTGAAGACAATACTGTGAAATACCAACGAAGCCATCAAGTGGAATTTCCAAGTGACACTGTAATATTTGCTTCAGAATTATTTTAAAGAAGTAATGCTTTACTGATAAATCTTTGATGTCTTCTTTTCTCAACTTATTTCTTTCCCTCTGCTTCTTCCCAGAGGCACCACTATTATGATTCTGCTGGGCAATCATCCACTATATTGTTTATATTTTACTAGCTATAGAATCTGGAGAAGGCAATGGCACCCCACTCCAGTACCCTTGCCTGGAAAGTCCCATAGATGGAGGAGCCTGGTAGGCTGCAGTCAGTCCTTGGAGTCGCTAAGAGTTGGACACGACTGAGTGACTTCACTTTCANGAAAGTGAAGTCACTCAGTCGTGTCCGACTCTTTGAGATCCCATGGACTGCAACCCACCAGGCTCCTCCGTACGTGGCATTTTCCAGGCAAGAGTACTGGAGTGGGGTGCCACTGCCTTCTCCAAAAGCACACCATAAACATCACCTTTTCCCATGAGCAAATATATTTCTACATTAAGGGTTGATTCACCAGGCTAATGACTGTCTTTCTCCCCAAAGCAATGGGTTTTATTAGAAGGCTAAATTTAGAGGCACGGTGGGGAGCAGCCTTCTAGGTTAGAATGAGCAGCTTGTGCAAACACAGGAGTGGAGAGTGAAGGTGCAGAAGAGGCAGAAGCAGGTTCTACGGCTACAGCACAGCTGGGTCTGGTCAGTGGGGGTCAAGATGCTCAGTGAAGAATTTCTAAGAAGTGGACTAGATTTAGAACCATTTCTAAAAAGGAAAACTAAAGAATCCGTCAGCAATGCAGGAGACTTGGGTTTGATCCCTGGGTTGGGAAGATCCCCTGAAGCAGGGCATGGCTACCCACTCAAGTATTCTTGCCTTGAGAATCCCCAGGGACAGAGGAGCCTGGGTATCTACAGTCCATGGAGTTGCAAACTGCAAAGAGTCAGACACGACTGAGCGATGAAACACAAAATATTTTACAGTTGTTAAAATACATAGTTATGAGGAATTTTAATGACTCAGGGAGATACTTAGGCTTCCATAAATTTTAAAAACTACTAAACAGTATACATGTGAAGCTCACAATTCAAAACAACTTCTATGTTGGAGGAATGCTAGGAGCATAAAAGCCAAGATGTAAACAGTGGTTGTCTTTAGGGAGTGGGATAAGACATTATTTATCTTCCTCCTGCATTTCTCCATTATCTCTTTTTCTCTAATCAGGCATTATTTCACATGATATTTTCAATTTAAAATTTTTTATTTGAAAAAGATAAAAAGTGACAACCAAAGAATGCAGCATTTTTCCCCCCTGAAGAATGACAAAATATACAAATGTGTATAGATACATGATTCATAGTGTCTCTTATACCTTATAAAACAATAATTGTATATTTAAATTGGGAGCTGAAGAATGATCGTTCTTTCTTATCATTTGAGGAAAACTACTGAATGAGAATTTGGTTCACAGTTCAAACTTTATAGCTGTCTGGACTTGAAAACTTTTGCATATTAGATTACAGGACAGAATTTACTGTCCAAACTAAGGCAGATAAAGCAGATTTAAGTCAGAAGACAAATTGGTCTGGTTTTCCCCTGTGTTTTCTGAAGCCAAAATGTGGTCAGTCTTTGGGAAGCAAAAATTATGTTTGACTGTATAGAAAGAAAACTGAGAGTTGAAATGGGATTATTTTTCCGGCTGCCAAGAGAAAAGAAAGTAAGACAAACAGTGCCACTGAGACGCTTTCCTTGAGGGGTCGAGAGTGGGCAGCTCCACATGAGGCTTTCATTCCACACACTCTTTGTGTGACCTTTTATGAACACTGTGCTTTGCGGTTGGGAGCTCTGACTTTCACAAATCTGCTCATAAACACTAATGATCACAGTGGCTTGCATTTCCCGTGTTTATCATGTACGGGACCTCATTTCATCCTCATGAGAGCAGTTCTGTGACAGAGAAGAGCCAATCAAGTTCAAGAGAGGTTAAATAACTTTCCCAAAGTCATGTGGCTCATAAAGATGTGGAATTGGAATCCCAACACTACATTCTTAGCCCCTAAACTCTTCTGCGTCACCTAACAGCAATAGCGTGGAAAGAAGTTCTTCTCTACTTGTCCAGTGAAACCTGTGTGGGCTTCAAAGACAAGCTTATCTTTGATTCCTCTCTTCTCAATGGTAACATGCTCCATGAAGTACAGGGAAAAGATTCCAGTGCTGGCTTTATCTCCTCCACAGTGAGACAAGGATTTTTTTTTTCACTCACTCTTTCTGATCTTTTCCGTTTCTTTGGTATCTCCAACTGACCCTTGAGCACAGCTGGCAGTCAAGGAATTACTGAATTAATGACCAGCTAACCAACCTCTGGCCTGACAGGTTACTAATGATATTTTACGCAGAACCTACATCTTTTCAGAGTGATCCTAAAATCCTCAATAATTATAAAATAATAGATTCCATTAGAAGAGAACCTACCAACCAAAAAATGTTCTTTAAATAAATGCTTCTGAGGAATAAATCTCTGTCTCTAAAAGTTAGTGAGGAGAGCAGTCATTTCTTTAACGTGATTTGCTTTATATTTGAAAGTAGTTCATTTTCTCTCATTTACATATTTACTTGAAATAGTTTCCCTTTTTATAGTAAAAATGTTGCTTCATTCAGAAATGCTATCCCTGGAATTCTCTGGCAGTTCAGGAGTTATGCCTCCACACTTCCACTGCAGGGAGCATGGGTTCGATCCCTGGTCAGGGAACTAAAAATCCTGCAAGCCCTACGGCATGGCCAAAAAGTCCCCAAACAAAGACAAAACAGACACACACTTCCTTTTCTGCTCTTTCAAGTTGTTGGGGCCCAAAAGAGAGGATTTGAACAGCATCCTGGTGACCCCCATCAGTGTCTTTAACTAGCAGTCCTGTCCCAAAGGAGTTTGTTTTATGTAAGATTTAGTTTTCCTGAAATGGTGTCACTTACGACTGCCGGTGAGGGGACATGGATGCTTGCGACGGATCGCGGGCGGATGTGGTTGACCAAATGGCAGAGAACAACGCCATCCATGAGGGCGGCCCCCAGGTCTTCGTGTAGGCTGACCTTGAGTCTCATCTCGATGCTCTGAAAAGAGATCAACAGGAAGTCAATTGCTCTCAGGCAACTGAGGGTAAAATATAGTTATGAGTATTTATGAACTGAGGTTTAAGTTTCACCATAAAGGATAAGAACACCTGGAAAACACTGACATGATTTAAACCTTTCAAAAGATATTAAATAAAAATCCCTCTGTAGAAAAATAAATTTAGTCATGCCAAAAATTTTTAATCAGTTGAATTTTTAAAATAATGGAATCACTTCTTGAGTTCAATATTGCCTCAGGTTTAGCAATTAAAATAGAAAACCAGAATGAGTTGACAAATAAAAGCCAAATCGGTGGTGACTGTTTTACAATGTACAAAAATAGTGAATCAATATGCTGTACACATGTAACTGAAATCAGATTGTAAGTCAACTATATTTTAACAAAAAGTAAATATAAACAAAAATCAAATGAAAAACCCAAATCCAACCCAAACACTGCATTTCAGGTAATGTATCTCAGGTAGCCTGCATGGGGCAGAAGAGAGATTAGGGGTGTTTTTCTCAGACTCGAGTCTGAGTGAACTCCAGGAATTGGTGATGGACAGGGAGGCCTGGCATGCTGCAATTCATGGGGTCGCAAAGAGTCGGACAAGACTGAGAGACCGAACTGAACTGAACTGATGCTTTCATTCAAAAAGCATTTTTCTCCCTTTTTAAAAAAAAGTCAGTGTTTTACTTTGAGGTTATTATAAATTCATATGCAGTTATAAGAAGTAATACAGAGAGATCTCAGGTACACTTTACCCAGTNAGACCGAACTGAACTGAACTGATGCTTTCATTCAAAAAGCATTTTTCTCCCTTTTTAAAAAAAAGTCAGTGTTTTACTTTGAGGTTATTATAAATTCATATGCAGTTATAAGAAGTAATACAGAGAGATCTCAGGTACACTTTACCCAGTTTCCCTCTAAGGGAGCAACCTGCAAAAGCAGGTACACAGCTGGGATGTTGACATCGATAGAACAGGTACCTCACTGCAAGGATCCCTCATGTTGCCCTTCTGCAACCCACCTCCTCCCACCCCCAAGTACCTCTTTGTCCCTGCTCTCTTCTCCTCCCTTTCCAGGACTCCCAGGACCAGAATGTAGATCATCTGTTACAGTAACTCCCAAAGGTCCCTGCAGCTCTCTGCTCACTTATTTTCAGTCCATCTTTTCTCTCTCTGCTGCCCAGATCAGGTAATCCCTGTCGTTCTTTCCTACAGTTCACGGATGCTTTGTGATGCTGTTGAGCCCATCCCCTGGGCTTCTCATTGCAGATAATGTATTTCCCAGTTCTAAATTTCCATTGGTCCTTCTTAATATCTTCTGTTTCTTTGCTAAGATTATCTATTCCTCTGCCGAGGCATTCAATTTTTCCCCTTTGTTTCAGCCATATTCATAACTACTTGTGGAAGAATCTTCACAGTGAGTGCCATAAAATCTTTGTCAGATAATTCTAACATCTCTGCCATAACAGCGCTGTCATCTATTGATTACCTTTTCACATTCATTTTGGTTCTTGGTAGAATGAGTGATTTTTTTTTTTCTGGTTGAAAACTGGACATTTCTGGTATTACGTTATGAGACTTTGGATCCTATTTAAACTTCTCTTTTGGCTGGCTATTTTGGACACTGCTCTGGCAGGGAATGGGAAGGCACCACCTTGCTGCTGCTGTATAAACGCAGATTGCCACTTGGAGTCAGTTGACTGGGATTGGGATAGAAATCCAGGCTCCCCATGTATAGGTTCCACTGACACCATGGGAGGGGATGGGATTGTTTTTAGTTGGTAGGGATGAAATTCCTGGCCCCCAACTTGGCCTTCTCTGATACCATCCCAGCAGAGGTGAAAGTCAGCTGCCTATCCCATCTTTGCAGGCATAGGTAGGGCCGGGGGCACAGGTTTTCTGTAGCTGGAGTAGAGCATTTATTGTCTAAAAGTTTTCTGTCTCCCTGCTGCTGCTAAGTCGCTTCAGTCGCGTCCGACTCTGTGCGACCCCAGAGACGACAGCCCACCAGGCTCCCCCGTCCCTGGGCTTCTCCAGGCAAGAACACTGGAGTGGGTTGCCATNGGACTGTAGCCCACCAGGCTCCTCCATCCATGGAATTTTCTAGGCAAGAGTACTGGAGTGGGTTGCCATTGCCTTCTCCAGGGTATCTTCTCAACCAAGGGATCGAACCCAGGTCTCCCGCATTGCGGGCAGACGCTTTACCATCTGAGCCACCAGGGAATCACTACATATATATAAATTCTAACCTCTCGGTTTGTCCCTGCCTCCCCTTCCCCACAGTGTGCACATGTCCATCTCTACATCTCTGTCTCTATTCCTGCCCTGCAAATAGGTCCATCTGTACCATGTTTCTAGAGTCTACATATATGTTTTAATATAAAACATTTGTTTTTCTCTTTGACTTATTTCGCTTTGTATGACAAACCCTAGGTCCATCCACATTTCTGCAGATGACTCAATTTCATTCCTTTCAATGGCTGAGTTATATTGCCATGTATATATGGACCACATCTTTTTTATCCATTCATCTGTCCTTGGTTATTTAGGTTGTTTCTATGTCTGACTATTGTAAATAGTGCTACAATGAACATTGAGGTAAATGTGTCCTTTTGAATTATGGTTTTCAGTGGCTTAGTGGGTAAAGAATCTGCCTGCAACACAGGAGACATAGGAGATGCGAGTTTGAGCCCTGGGTCGGGAAGATCCTCTGGAGAAGAAAATGGCAACCCACTCCTGTATTCAAGCCTGGAACATCCCATGGACAGAGGAGCCTGGTGGGCTGCAGTCCCTGTGGTTGCAAAAAGTGGGACATGACTGAGCGACAAACACTTTCATTTTCAGGGTGTATGTCCAGTAGTGGGATTGCTGGGTCATATGGTAGTTCTATAGATATCTTCATGTTCTTTTAAGTCAGCATGCTTATTCACCCTGGGCACTTCAGCTGCCAAGGACCAGCATGTTAATGAACTCATTTCTGAAAATTCTCCATCTTTGTGTTTTCTACTTCTTATTTCTTTTGATGGTTTAGCTTCAGACTTCCTAAGAGCTTTCCCCATTGAATGTAATTCATGATGGGGGAAAATAAACTGTGGTCTGGGTGTATCTTAATTGGAGTATGGCATGCCTCTCACAGACGTGTGTGCTCACCAAGCCAGCCGTGAACTTGTTTCCCACTGCCAAATTTCTTAAAATAAAAAGGAGCTTCCAAGCTGATTGTGCAAACATTTTAAAAAATCTGATAACTTCCTACCTTATTTCTTAATAAATTAAACAGTAGAAGAAAGCCCTCTAGCAGCGTGTTATTGAATTCCTAAATCTTTCTCTTCAAAGAACTTCACTTGGATTATTAACAATCATTTATCGACCCCTTTTCTGTGACAGGTTGTCCATGTAGATTATCCCATTATGGCCTCCCAAGCACACTAGGAGGTAGATAGCATCAAACGAGTTTCAGAGGGAGAAACAGAGGCTCAGAGGAGCCGAATCATGAGCCCCAGGTCTCACAGCTGGGAGACGGTGAGGCAGGAATCTGAACTCAGCCAAGTCTGTCCAGTGCCAGTTTGAGGGCTGGTGTGCTGCAACCCAGCTGCTTCCTTCCCGTTTCTTAAAGCTGGGACTGGTGCCAGGACCCTCCACTTTAAATTCTGGGGACAACCTAGCAGAAAACAAGGCTTAGCTTGGCAGGCAGGACACAGGACAGTCTGTCTCCTTCTCACAGCCAGAGACAGACAAGGCAGAACCCAAGCCTGGGTCCAGGATGCCAAGACCTTACATAGCCCCCCTTGTCTCCCATCACCATCATCACATCAAGGGGAGACTGGATGAGTGCTGATGGTTGTCTTATTTGGTTTTCTCTTGGTGGGTAAATAGCATCCTGATCCAATGATAGAATGGAGACACAGAGAAGAGCTGAGTGGAGGGAAAGGATGGCAGGGTGTTGTATTTGCCAAGGAACCATCCTATAGAGGTAGGCATTCAGGGAGGCAGAACTGCCCAGATCGCTGCCAGCAGAGACAAATGCCAGATCAGTGGTTGGTCCAGGGGCCCACCCAGAGGAGTGGCTCTCATATTTTCTATCCTGTCTGTCTCCAGTCACACAGGACTGTGGAAGGATGATCTGCAAGACTATTTGAATCCGGACATTAGATAAACAAAGCTGCACATTGTGGGACGAGGCCATTCAGTTAGGCACTTGTTATAGGTGGGAGGCCTTTCATATTTCTTTTCTTGAATCAACACAACAAACTGATGATGTGGATACTTTAACCCCTTTTTGCAGACCCAGAAGCTGACTGAAGATCTGGGAAGTGCTTTGTCCAGGTTGCCCAGGGCACTGGGGCAGGACTGAAGCCTGTTTCTGGCCTCTGGCCTCCCCGTGGTTAGTGAGTCCCAGGTTGGTTATGGCTGGAAATGCGGACATTCAAAGACACTGGTTAATCATCTTTTAGCGCTTGCCAACCCCTTTGAAAATGTGAATGGATTTCCGCTTAGACAAATGCATAACCCACTCCACAGTGATAGATTTCAGTAAGACGGTTACCCCTTCAAGAGTAGCCACTCCCCAGTGGTCACCTGCTCTCCAAGCTGACCATATTGCTTTAGGTCCAAAGCCATATTTGAACCTTAGGTCTCCCCTGTTTTGAAACTTGGGTCAGTCACCAGGCTGTGACTGTCCTTGACTCGAATAACAGAAATTGATGAGTACTCCAAAACACTCAAGCCTGTATCTGACACTAAAGTATGCAGCTGGGACCTTCTTATTGACATAGTTGATTTTTATACACACAAAAAATAACTCTAGTTTATGTGTGTACCCCATATAGAGTCGTCAAA
The DNA here is from genome assembly GCA_006410875.1 of Neotragus pygmaeus. Classification (NCBI taxonomy): domain Eukaryota; kingdom Metazoa; phylum Chordata; class Mammalia; order Artiodactyla; family Bovidae; genus Neotragus; species Neotragus pygmaeus. The sequence continues at coordinate 795 of SJYV01048526.1, read as the reverse complement.
ACAAAAGAAAAAAAGGAAAACCCTGGTATATAATCTTTGCATAATAGATCAATTATAGATTTCTCAAATCCTAGTACTCTAGCTTTCAAAGCTTCTTTGAATAATTATATTTTCACATTTAAATTTCATAACCCTCTAAAAGAAGGATGAATAATTCTGAGGGAAATTATTTATTCTCATGATGAAGCATAAAGTAGTTCAAAGCTACGTTTATACACTTTGACCAATTTTCATCTCAGTTAACACATGTCAAGCATGTAATATAGCTCAGCGCGTGCAAAGCACTTTAGTACACATAGTCTCATTTCATCTCCCACCCTCAGCAGTGCCATGAGAGAGGTAAGGCTATTCTTATCACTCCCATTTCACAGAAGAGGAAACTGAGGTCCAGAGAGGTTCTCTGACCTGCCCAAAGTTAAACATGGGTAGGAAGTGGTAGAGCCAAGACTGATGCAGTGGGTTCCAGATTCCAAGTCTGGAGTCACATTTGAGGCACATTTTCTTGTACCTCAACCCACGTGTGAAGCAATGTTTCAGATGCCAGCCTGGAATAAGAACTTGCTGTGTATAATGCAATTACCGAGAAAGCAAACCTGTGAGGACATGTCAGGGCTTTTTGTATTGTTCATTAGAGAATGTCATCCTCCCTGACAGTCAGGGCTCACTCCCAGGTCTCCTTACTGTGAAGCCCCCTGACTACTACCCGCTCCCCCAGCAGAGGGCCTCATCCCCTGAACCTTGGGTCACCTGCTGTGATTTGCCATGTGCACTTTTAAGAGTGGTAAATCTCTGAAT
>SJYV01048525.1:0-12644 GCA_006410875.1 Neotragus pygmaeus | reverse complement strand
AATGAGAAGGAAATGCAGCATAAGAAATATCAGAAAGAAAAATAAACAGGAATTTTGTTATATATTATCCAATTTAGTATATAGACATGGGCTTTCCCGGTGGCTCAGATGGCACAGAATCTGCTGCAATGCAGGAAACATGGGTTCAATCTCTGGGTTAGGAAGATCACCTGGAGGAGGGCATGACAACCCACTTCAGTATTCTTGCCTTGAGAATCCTCAAGGACAGAGGAGCCTGTCCTTGAGACTGTAGCCTGGAGGGCTGCAGTCTATGAGGTCACAAACAGTTGGACACGGCTGAGCAACTAAGCACAGCACAGCACAGTATATAGACATAGAGATACATAGTACCATTGTTAATGTATATGACAGTGAAAATAATTAGATAAGTGGAGTCATACTTCACGACTTGAGAATATCTCTCCTAACTCATTGACAATTGGTTTATTTCAGTATGATTAATACTTTTGAAAGACAGCCATTTCTGAGTAGCTGTACATATAACAATATTTAGGTGAAAGACATAGAACGTGAAATCACACGTGAAAAGTCTAGTTTTTCTGTGTAAAAAATATTCTAAGATGCATTTATTACCTTAATTAATAAATTCAAATTTTTCATTGAGTGAGCCCTTTCTATCAAATTAAGTACTTAAAATATATATCATTCCTTTAGACAACTAAGGCACCTTTTCTTAAATATAGAACTGGTAAAAGAACTAACGGGTTTGACATACCATATCGGTCATGGCCAAAAAAGTTATGACTGACAGCATGCCCAGGGCCTCAGGGACATATCTTTAGAAGAAGGTTAGTGTCCAAAGCCAGAGTTCAAGGAAAAGGTCTGGAACAGAGCAAGACTAATACCTCAGAGGGTAGCAAAAACTGCCAAGATCAAATTAAAATCAATTCATCAGGTTATGGGCAACTCATGAGGCAAAGACAAAGCCAGAGCTCTATGATTCTGCACCACACAACCAGTGAAAAATCATTTTTATAAAGTCTTCAGAGAGGAGAGTGATATCTTGTGATAGTAACCAACAAGCTTTAAATTTATTGCAGGTGTTTGAGACGGTCTCTCTCTCTCNTCAGATGACCATAATATCTACAACTGTGGGCAGGACCCTCAGAAGAAATGGAGTAGCCATCATGGTCAACGGAAGAGTCCGAAATGCAGTCCTTGGATGCAATCTCAAAAACGACAAAATGAGCTCTATTCGTTTCCAAGGCAAACAATTCGATATCATTTATCCAAGTCTATGCCACAACCAGTAATGCTGAAGAAGCTGAAGTTGAACGGTTTTATGAAAACCTACCAGAGATCAAATTGCCAACATCTGCTCGATTATGGAAAAAGCAAGAGAGTTACAGAAAAACATCTATTTCTGATTTATTGACTATGCCAAAGCCTTTGACAGTGTGGATCACACAAAAAAAATGTGGAAAATTCTGACAGAGATNAACCTACCAGAGATCAAATTGCCAACATCTGCTCGATTATGGAAAAAGCAAGAGAGTTACAGAAAAACATCTATTTCTGATTTATTGACTATGCCAAAGCCTTTGACAGTGTGGATCACACAAAAAAAATGTGGAAAATTCTGACAGAGATGGGAATACCAGACCACCTACCTGTCTCTTGAGAAATCTGTATGCAGGTCAGGAAGCAACAGTTAGAACTGGACATGGAACAACAGACTGGTTCCAAATAGGAAAAGCAGTATATCAAGGCTGTATATTGTCACCCTGCTTATTGAACTTCTATGCAGAGTACATCATGAGAAATGCTGGACTGGAAGGAACACAAGCTGGAATCAAGATTGCCGGGAGAAATATCAAGAACCTCAGATATGCAGATAACACCACCTTTATTGCAGAAAGTGAAGAGGAGCTGAAAAACCTCTTGATGAAAGTGAAAGTGGAGAGCGAAAAAGATGGCCTAAAACTCAACATTCAGAAAACGAAGATCATGCCATCCAGTCCATCACTTCACGGGAAATAGATGGGAAACAGTGGAAACAGTATCAGATTTTTGTTTTTTNAACGGAAAGGCTCGAGCTAAGCTCGTCGGGGAGGTGGGGCTTGCAGGAAAGGGAGGAGCCTAAGGCAGGTAGGGGAAGGCGTTAGTCTCGGAGTCTTAGGGGCGGGGAAAAGGCGGTGGAGGGGCGTGGTCTGGAATGTCAGGCAGAGAAGGAGATTGGCTTGCGGTTGCCTACACTGTCACGCAGACGTGGACGAATGCAGCGAGGAAGACCTCTGCCAGAGCGGCATCTGTACCAACACCGACGGCTCTTTCGAGTGCATCTGTCCTCCGGGACACCGCGCCGGCCCAGACCTCGCCTCCTGTCTCGGTGCGAGGCCCCGCCCAGGCCAGATCCCTCTCTCCTCTGCCTCCTGGTCTCCCCTATTTGTCTCCCTCTGCCTCCCCTCTGCTGCTTCCTCCTTCCCCCTTTCCTGCGTCTCCCGCCTCCCCCTTCTAACTCTGCTCTCCCCTCCTTGACTCGCCAACCTGTTCTCCTTTCCCTCCTTGCCACCCCTCTTCCCGCGCGCCGCTTCCCCCATCTGACAGCCCCGCCTCCTCCCTCAGACATTGACGAATGTCGGGAGCGGGGCCCGGCCTTGTGCGGGTCCCAGCGTTGTGAAAATTCCCCGGGCTCCTACCGCTGTGTCCGAGACTGCGACCCCGGCTACCACGCAGGCCCCGAGGGCACCTGTGATGGTGAGACCACTGCCCCCGCCCCCACGAAGAGCTTTCTTGATGACCAAGGAGGGGCTCCAGGCTTCACTTAACTCTCTCCCCATCGGTGGTGCAAACAAGCTACTAGTGTGTCCTTACATTGTCGGTAGTGGGGAGACAGGAAGCTGAGGGAAGACACTTCTATCAGGAAACAGACCAAACCTCGCTTCCAGAAGCGGCACAGATTTGGGAGTAGGGGGGATGGTGTGCAGGTCAACAATTTGTGGAACATTTGAAATGACTGTGAACTGCGTTGTGTTCTTGGGTTGCCAGACCCCTGATTCATGGAAACCTAGTTTCATGGACCTCATTCACTAATTTCACAAGAATTCATTAAGCCCTACTGTGTGGGACACTGGCAGCAGAAGAGGCAATAAGTCCAACAAAATCCCTGCCCATGGGACTTCCCTGGTGGTCCAGCGGGTTAGACTCTGCGGTCCCAGTGCAGGAGGCCTGGGTTCGATCCGTGGTCAGGGAACTAGATCCCACATGCCACAATTGAAGACCCAGCACAGCCAAAAGAAAACAAAAAAAATCTCTGTCCTCGTGGAGCTGATGTTTCAGTGGGAGAGCCAGACAATAAATATGTAAATAACTCTGATTCATTCAGCAAATGATTTAGGGGCACCTACACCTGGGGATAGAGTGAGGAACAGGACAGACACAAACCCCTGCCAACGTGGAGCTTGGATTCTAGGGAGGTGACAATCAGGATGCTAATAAATACATGGATATAAGCAGTTTAAGAAGGAAAGTAAAGCAGGATAAATGGACAGAGAGGACAGGTTAGATAAGGGTGGGGGTGCTGGTTAGGGCGGCTGGACCTAGACTCTGGAGTGAAGCAAGAGAGGGAGCCATGCAGATAGCTGAGGGGAGAGTGTTCCTGACAAAGGGAACACCAAGTGCAAAGGTCCTGAGGTGCGGTCACGTTTAGGCTATTTGAGAAATGGTAATGAGGCCTTGCCTGCCTTAAGAGGTATCAACGCTTGTTGGTCAGACTCCAGATTCAGAGACCTCTTAGGCATAGGAACTGGAAGCAGCACCAAGAACCTGTGAAATCAGGCCTGTGACTCCCCTCTCTTTCCTCTACGCCCTCCCCATGCTTTTGCAGACATAGATGAGTGCCAGGAATATGGCCCAGCGATTTGTGGAGCCCAGCGCTGTGAGAATACCCCTGGCTCCTACCGCTGCACGCCAGCCTGTGACCCTGGCTACCAGCCCACGCCAGGGGGTGGATGCCAGGGTGTGTGTCCCTGGGGCCATGGGTGAGAGGCAGAGGGGATAGAAGTTCCAGCCTTGGAGTTCCTNAGCAAAATGGCTGTCTGGGGAGGCCTTACAAGTAGCTGTGAAAAGAAAAGAGGCGAAGAACAAAGGAGAAAAGGAAAGATAGAAGCATCTGAATGCAGAGTTCCAAAGAATAGCAAGAAGAGATAAGAAAGGCTGCCTCAGTGATCAATGCAAAGAAATAGAGGAAAAGAACTGAATGGGGAAGACTAGAGATCTTTTCAAGAAAATTAGAGATACCAAGGGAACATTTCATGCAAAGATGGGCTCAATAAAGGACAGAAATGGTATGAACCTAACAGAAGCAGAAGATATTAAGAAGAGGTGGCAAGAATACATGGAAGAACTGTACAAAAAAGATCTTCATGACCCAGATAATCATGATGATGTGATCACTAATCTAGAGCCACACATCTTGGAATGTGAAGTCAAGTGGGCCTTAGAAAGCATCACTGCGAACAAAGCTAGTGGAGGTGATGAAATTCCAGTTGAGCTGTTTGAAATCCTGAAAGACTTTATTTTCGGGAGTCCAAATCACTGCAGATGGTGATTGCAGCCATGAAATTAAAAGATGCTTACTCCTTTGAAGCAAAGTTATGACCAACCTAGATAGCATATTAAAAGCAGAGACATTTCTTTGCCAACGAAGGTCCATCTAGTCAAGGCTATGGTTTTTCCAGTAGTCATGTGTGGATGTGAGAGCTAGGCTGTGAAGAAAGCTGAATGCCAAAGAATTGATGCTTTTTAACTGTGGTGCTGGAGAAGACTCTGAGAGTCCCTTGTACTGCAAGGAGATCCAATCGGTCCAGCCTAAAGGAGATCAGGCCTGGGTGTTCATTTGAAGGACTAATGTTGAAGCTGAAACTCTAATACTTTGGCCACCTCATGTGAAGAGTTGACTCACTGGAAAAGACCCTGATGCTGGGAAGGATTGGGGGCAGGAGGAGAAGGAAACAACAGATAATGAGATGGCTGGATAACATCCCGGACTCAATGTACATGAGTTTGGGTGGACTCTGGGAGTTGGTGATGGACTGGGAGGCCTGGTGTGCTGAGGTTCATGAGGCCACAGAGAGTCAGACATGACAGAGTGACTGAACTGAACTGAACTACCAGAAGATCTGCCAACTTAGCAGGATTTTATTATCTGCTTTATTACATAGCCAGTCCAGACAGGGCTGTAATGCTGTTCCTGACTGTGCCATCAAATCTTATTTAAACATCTGAAAACAAGGCTTGATTATTTTCCCCTTTTGTCAACTTCATTTTGAGGTACAGAATGAGATGCTGAAATAATAAGATCCCTAAAGTAGTGCCTGAAATAAGGAGAAAGTGTGTTTCTCTCAAGTGTTGGAGCAGATCTAGTAAAGTTATTCTAACACCTTCAATGTGTGGCTTTCATCTCTAGCTCCAATGTGCTTGCTTTAATGTTAATTATTTCCCATAAATGGAAAAGGGAATATATAAAAAGAGGAATATATCAAACTTTTAAGGACAAGAAGCTTATCCATTATTTGCTACTTCAGAAGTATTGATTATCTTTGTATTTCAGAGGTAAGAACTTAGTCACATCATAAATTTTAAACAGTTGGAAAGATCTATGAAATGACAGCCTTGTGAGTAGAAGGTAAAATATACAATAGAAGACTACTCACAATATTATATTATATATATATATTATATCATAACTAGAGATTCTACTTCAAATATAAATCTTATACTACAAAGAGAAATTCCACTTTAAAATATTTATCTTCTTGTATATATGATCCAGAAAACATCATCATGATTATCAATATTTAATAACATTTATAATATTAAATACTTTATATATTATCTCATTTAATCTTCATAGTGGCCCAAAGACTTAAGTACTATTTTGTTTCCATTATACAGATAGAGAAACAATGAATGGAGAGTATAAGTCTGTCCTATTGAATAGAGGGAAAAAAACTGGGTGGTATTTGCAGGAGACGTCAAAGCTAATAGTTATATTCTACTATTTCTTAATCTGCATCTATTCTCTGTGCCTTATACATATTTTATAAACTTTATAATATACCAATTCAATATTTTTCCAATTTATTTTATTTTTTAAATATAAAAGAAAGTGATAAATCAAATTCACCAAAATTAAAAATAGATCCATAGATTTAAAAATAACAATTAGAGTCATTTTCATTTTGGAGGCAATATCATATCATTTATTTCTTAAAACATAAGTAATTTGTAGTATTTTGTAATGAAAGAACTTTAGAAATCAAGCAAATGATGACATCTGTAACACTGAATTGCATGTGAGACTGAAGAATGAGAATCAATGATAACAGACAGTTTAAACAGCAGGTGAGAAATAAGGGGAACAAAAATAATTTAAATAGATAACTGAACGTCAATGCGTTATTTATTATTAACTTCAATATAGTCAACGTTTAACCATGCAGAAATCAGACGAAAATGTTAAACACATCATATCACATCTCCGAACGCTAGCAACTCTAGGTATTAAAAATACACTGAAGAAAGCATTACAGCTAAGCTATTGCAAACGAAGTATGACTTCTTACACCAAAAGAAAAGGTTCAAATAACTCAGAGGAGGATCATTTAGTTTCTCTATAATTTCTTACTGGATAACGTACAATTGTAGCACTTCAAAGTGTCTGGAAGAAAGAAAAAAAAAAATTCCCCTCTGGTCTTAGCCTATTTCCATTTCCTACACCTCTTTTGCACTATGTATATTCTGACACTGGAGTAAACAATGTATAAGTGCCTTGGGGTGTATAATCACCAGCATCAGGAAATCTGAAACACCAATGTGCATAAATCATAGTCAAGTGAAAAACTGTCTAATATTGTTAGTAAGGAGAACACAAAAGGGAAGATTTGATCAATTTAAGGAACCTCAAGGCATTCATCTAAATGATGTAAAGATCATTCTTTTCAGAGAAAAGCTTCAGTACCTCAGAGATAAGCACAATCACACACCAGCATATACACCATACACCAATCATACACCATACATCAGGACTTTGCATTAATGAAAAAAGAAAACTGAGGTGCCAGCGAGCCTCTCTGTCACTTCCTCCTGCCTTAGACACATGCCTGCCAAGAGATACTGAGTATATGACATTTCAAGACATTTAAAGAATATATTTATAGTATTTGATAGTAAGAATTTATGAATAAAACTGCTTAAATATATTGAATAATAGCTAAATGCCAAATATTTAAAACTTATTATCTAAAAAATTTTTCATCAGTTTTTCAAAGTAGGTATAAGTAACACCAGTCTAAAAAAAGTAAAACTGCAGATGAACAAAATTAAATACCTAAGATCATACAGCTAATAAATGTGGAATTTGAGCTTAAATATCCCTGACTACAGGGTCTGCATATATTCTGCTACATTAGACGTCTTCATGAAATTGCATTAAGTTGTGAAAATTAGTTTACATTTTTTTTAACATTAAGGATGTACACACATGCAAATACTTTCCAAAGAAAAGTCTTCAGAAGTTATAAAATTGGGTCTAACAAAAGATGTGTTGTTGAGACACGTAATATTTTTTATAGCAGAATTTGTCAGAAATATGTCAGAGATAATGTTTACCTTAAAATGAACACACCAAACATTGTCCTGTTCACAAATTAATTTTGTAAATAAGGGGTTACAAGAGGATTAATGAATTAAGAGTAGGAAAAATAGTACCTAAATTGTAGCTAAAATCAAAATTTAAAATAATGACCCCTCAAGTTACATGTACTAATGTCAGTGTTTTATTGGACAAGGTATTAAAGAATATATATATGTATATGTGTGTGTGTATATATATATATATATATAAATTAGCCTTGTGTAGTAAAGGCATATCTTCCAAGGAATGCCTTCTGTAGGTCAAGGTAACCTGCCTACTGAAAAGAAGACATTTTAAAAGCAGAAATAAAATACTATGCAGGCTAATTCTGAGACCATTAAAGATGTATAGAATTTTTGAGCTGTAAGAGCCTGGAGACCTCTCTTCTGTATCTATATGCATAATTAAATAGATGAATAGATATTAAATAGATGAGTAGATATAATAGAAATATTTGGCATATTACATTATAGTAAATATTTCCATGAATAATAAGCATGTTCACACTACTCATTAAGAGGAGTTAATTTCCCAATGCATGAAACAGTTTAATAAATAGTACAGATTTGCATTAGACAATAAAGAAAATTTTCTCTTTGATCAAAGCAAAACAAGCAAACACAAGAATTTACTGAGTGCTGTCACATTTCTTATCTGACCTGTATCATAGAAGCTGCTTTAAAGCTTAATTGTTAAAAAATATGTATTTCTCTTTAAATATGCAATAGCAAACTTAATAAATGTCAATAGTTTGTAATATGTTAAATAGACTCCAATGTTTCTATGCTGAATAAGATTTTTAGTCCCCAAAGTCTGAAAACAACCATGATTCCAGGCCACTATGATCATTCCAATTGACTGTAGAGTCTTACTTTGCTCATTAAATTATATTTTTAATAAGAGAAAGCATAGTAAACTTGTTACAAGCATAGTCTTTCTGGTTAGAAAGAACTTTAATACAATATTTGTTTCATCAATTACCTGATCTCTCAAGTGTCAACCCATAATAAGCTAGGATGTTTTTTAACTATCAAATAAGGACAAAATTCAGAAACAAGGCCAAAATTCTGAAAACTAAGATCATGTCATCTGGTCCCATCACTTCATGGCAAATAGATGTGGAAACAGTGGAAGTAGTGTGAAAGTTTGTTTTTGTGGTTTCAAAATCACTGCAGATGGTGACTGCAGCCATGAAATTATGATCAATGAAAGTTATGACCAGTCTAGACAGAATGTTAAAAATCAGAGACATTACTTTATCAACAAAGGTCCATCTAGTCAAAGCAGTGGCTTTTCCAATAGTCATGCATGGATGTGAAAATTGGACTATAAAGAAACCTGAGCGCTGAAGAATGGCTGCTTTTGAACTGTGGTGTTGGAGAAAATTCTTTAGAGTCGCTTGGACAGCAAAAAGATCCAACCAGTTCATCCTAACGAAAATCAACCCAGAATATTCATTGGAAGGACTGATCCTGAAGCTGAATCTCCGATTCTGTGGCCACCTGATGCAAAGAACCTACTCATTGGAAAAGACCCTGATGCTGAGCAACACTGAAGGAAGGAAGAGAAGGGGACGACAGAGGATGAGATGGTTGGATGGCATCACTGACACAATGGACATGAGTTTGAGTCGGCTCTGGGAGTTGCTTATGGACAGGGAAGCCTGTTATTCTGCAGTCTATGGGGTTGCAAAGAGTTAGAGATTACTGCACAACTGAACTGAACTGAAGACCAAAATTAAAAGTTACTTTTGGTGGTGTAAGAAGAGCCCAGTGAATAACATGCACTATCCCACGTGAACTCTCAATCAGTAGGCAAAGAAAGGAAGTTAACATATGAAGACAAAAATATCTTTTATTTTATTTTACTTTACAATACTCTATTGGCTTTGCCATACATTGACATGAATCCACCACAGGTGTATTATTTATTTATTTATTTATTTATTTATTTTTACTTTACAATATTGTATTGGTTTTGCCATACATCAGCATGAATCTGCCACAGGTATACACGTTCCCCATCCTGAACCCCCCTCCTTCCTCCTTCCCCATATCATCCCTCTGGGTCGTCTCAGTGCACAAGCCCCAAGCATCCAGTATCATCTTCACAATTTTGATTTGCCTCCATGAGCAAGTGGTTGGACCTACTCACATGAAGCCCAAATCTGTCAGGATTAGATAGACTATCATACATGCTTGGCATTATAAAGCATATAGCAAGGAACACAACAAATCATATACTGCCTGGTGGTAAGACCTTATCTAAAGAAAGAATTGTCCAACCCAGCCATGACAACATTTATCAAACAGAAAAATCATTCCATCCTCCCTGGTGACAAAAAAGTAAGAGGACTGGGAACATGTGTATACCGTGGCAGATTCATGTTGATGTATGGCAAAACCAATACAATATTGTAAAGTAAAAATAATAATAATAAAATCTGAAAAAAAGAAGAAAATATTAGGTGTGGGAAGAACCCTTTATCCCAACATTTTAAAGGAGTGGGATTTCAATTAAATAAATGAAAAGCACATCAAATGTACTAAATTTTCAGCAAATATTAAATGCTATTATTTTTTATATAATAATGCCCTTTGCTTCATTTTACTTCTTAAAATAAGACTTCTACAACAATTTCTAAAATGCTGAATGCTGTGAAATTATTCCATAAGTGTGTAAATTATAACACCTCGTGTGTTTTCTCTGTTTCCAAATTTGGGGAAATATTTTCCTCATTACCATTTTTTTGAACCTTTCCCTCTTAAAGAAGCCTTTATTACTACACATAAGATTACATAGCAAATTATAAAATGCTGATAAGCAAATGATGAAACATATCATTTCATCTGTCACACACACAAATACTCTTAGGAGGACTTACAGTTATTTCTGAAATGCAAATTTATAATACATATAAAGAGCTTTAAAATTATTTGAAGTATTTTGACTTGGTAATTGTACTTATAGGAAAATATCTGATGAACTAATAAAATATTTAAAAATCATTACAAATTGTAATTTTCATCTCAGGAATATTTTGAATACTAAAACTGAAAAAAGAATATAATTTTTGACAATACATGAATAAATTAAATGACTCTGGCATATTTTTAATGCAGCAATTGAAATTAACTGTAATTAATAATGTTTCATTAGTAGAAATAATTATAAAGTAAAAATGAATTTCATAAATTTATCTATTTAATCAGTGAGCAAAATATATTCTTCTGCTAAGTACAAGGGATGGGCCTAATTTCTGGGATTATAGTGCATGAAATATATAGGTTGGTAATTTCATTGCACAGGGCTTAGGCAAAGCTTGTAACAACTGAAACAAGAAGTAGACATCATAATTGAAGATTATGATGCTATAAAGATAAATAAGAAGGATTTCTATTTCTGGCAAGATTACATATTAAATTTCCCTAACCTTAGCTACAATTGAAATAATCACTGCTAGATAAGACAGTTAATCTTGCATTAACATAAGAATTTTATAAGTCCCTCAAAACAAATGGAAAGCAGATATAGGGAGGTAAGTGAGGACAAAGTTGAATTTTGCTTTAAAGCTTCTCTAGACTCTAGAGTCCTTGAGCTTCCTATTTATGGCCACGAATGATGAAAAGGTTTTGGAGGCAGGAAAAGGTTTTCTGAGACCTCACTAAGGAGAGAATTTTCAGAAACAATAAGCTAATCGAGAGAATTAGAAAGTATAGCTTCCAATAAGTAAAACTTCTCATAGAGAAATATTATAGAGGAAAATTTTATAATTTTTACTTTGGTGCTTAAGGAAAAAAATATTTTAATGTAGCTTCTGCAAGAGAAATGAAAATCACAAGTTTTGCTCTTTACATAAAGTTAGCTTCATATTTCTTGATTAAAAAAAAAAAAGACATAGAGGAAACTTTCCTTGATTTCATCAACATAAACTCCACAAGCTAATTGCATGGTTCTGAAAACTTTTCATCTGAAAATTTTACTTAATGTTGCACCATATTGGAAGTGAGAATGTCAGAAATACACATACACACGTCCTCTTTAATGCATGTAGTGCACAGATTACTATAAAGTTGTCTTTATAGTTTCTTATTTCCTGATTGCATTTTAAGTTTAGATGTATTATTTAAAAATGTACAATTTATTTATTTTATATTAAAAGTTCCAGTATTTGATGCTTTTGGTGATGTGTTTCTCTTGTTTATTTTTCTTCTGTTTCTCACTCATAGTTCCAATCTTCAGTTCAGTTCAACTCAATCACTCAGTTGTGTTTGACTCTTTGCAACCCCATACTGCAGCACACCAGGTTTCCCTGTCTTCACCATCTCCTGGAGTTTGCTCAGACTCAAGCCATTAAGTTGATAATACCATCCAAACATCTCATCTCCCTTTCTCCTCCTACGTTAAGTCTTTTCAAGCATCAGGGTCTTTTCCAATGAGTTGATTCTTTGCATCAGATGGCAAAATGTTGTAGTTTCAGCTTCAGCATTAGTCCTTCCAATGAATATTCAAGACTGATTTCCTTTAGGATTGACTGATTTGATCTCTTTGCAGTCGAAGGGATTCTCAAGTCTTCTTCAGCACTACAGTTTGAGGGCATCAATTCTTTGGCGCTCAGCTTTTTATGTTGTCCAGTTCTCCCATCCATACAAGATTACTGGAAAAAACATAACTTTGACTATACAGATCTTTGTAGCCAAAGAGCAAACGTCTTTTAATTTCATGGCTGCAGCAGGCACCATCCACAGTGATCTTGGAAGACAAGAAAATAAAGTCTGTCCCTGTTTTCATTGTTTCCCTATCTATTTGACATGAGATGATGGCAACAGATGTCATGATGTTCGTTTTTTGAGTGTTGAGTTTTAAGCCAGCTTTTTCACTCTTCTCTTTCACCTTCATCAGAGGTTCTTCAGTTCCTCTTCCCTTTCTGCCATAAGAGTGGTGTCATCTGCATATCTGTTATTGATATTTCTCCTGGCATTTGATT
>SJYV01048524.1:0-10268 GCA_006410875.1 Neotragus pygmaeus | reverse complement strand
TGTTCCCTTGGTATCTCTAATTTTCTTGAAGAGATCTCTAGTCTTTCCCATTCTGCTCTTTTCCTCTATATATACACAAATATTCATTTTTTGTTTGTTTGTTAAAATAAGGCTGATGTTTAATGATTTTTTTTCCCTCAAGGAACGTATTTGTCTTCAATTAAAAGATATAGATGTGCAAACCACTGGACATATAAATACTTTAAAACATTAAAGTGAAAAGTTTGAATGTTCATAAAAATGCTTTTATTCTTTCAAAATAAAAATATATCAGATATTTATTTCTCTATGATTTAATTATAATTTCTCTGTAGGTAGTGTCATCTATTGTTACACCTGTTTTGTGGTAGAAAAAACAACTACAATAATGTTCCCTTACATTTATTCTAAGACAAAAAATTCAAATATTGTAAAATGAGCTAAAATATTTTTTCAACCCACCCAACTTATTGTGTTAGGAAGACTGGGAAATAAGTAGATTAGAGAAACATCCTGCTTACAATGACAGAACTAGTTAGACTAGGGCCTGAGTGTCAAACAAAGAAGCTTTTAGTCTTGTGAACCACATCTAATTCTTAAATAACATGACCTCAGTATGAACAATATCCTCCCACTTCTGACTTTCACTGGGCAAATAAGCAACACAACTGCAACTATCAGACAAGTGAGACAGAGAGAAAAAACAAAACAGTGAACCAAACTCAAGCCATCTCAATAGAGTGTATGATGGCTTACTAGCTTCCCTGGTGGCTGAGATGGTAAAGAATCAACCCGCAATGTGGATACCTGGATTTGATCTCTGGGTTGGGAATATACCCTGAAGGAGTACATGGCAACACCCTCCAGTATTCTTACCTTGAGAATCCCCATGTACAGAAGAGCTTGGCAGGCTACAGTCCATGGGGTTGCAAAGAGTGGGACACAACTGAGTGACTAAGCACACAGCACATGGATTATTATAATTTTTTCATTAAATATCTTAAATGTGACATTAATGACTAGAATCCACATTTTCAGAGATCTACTCAAATAACATGTGCATGATTCACTTAGTATACTATATACAAGTACCATCTGGCAGGAAGCACTGGTCCCTGTCTTCATGGACCTTTTATTTTAGGCAATTGAGGTGGGATACAGAGAGACAACAAGGAATATATAGGGATAATTTATTGATATAGTTGAGGGTTTTTCTGATAGCTCAGTTAGTAAAAGAATCCACCTGAAATGTAGAAGATCCCTTGATCCAGGTTTTAGCATCCTGACCACAATTCCAGAAGGCAGTGCTAAAATGTTCTAGACTGGGTCCTCTTCAAAGCAGATCCTGAGATGGAATTTCGGGTATAGAATTTGTAATAGGTGGTACACTTGAGATCAGCAGTTGTAGGAAAAGAAAAATAGTAAAAAGCAATAATTGGCAGGAGAAGCCAAGCTTCAATAGAAATCTGTACTAGAGCCTAGGCTGATGTTTCATAGAGCTGGTCTTCCCTGGTGAAAGTGAAAGTGAAGTAATATCTGACTCTTTGAGACCCCATGGACACCAGGCTCCTCCATCTTTCCTGGTAATTCACTGGTAAAGAATCTACTTGGAATGCAGGCGATGCAGGTTTGATCCCAGGATCGGGACGATTTCATGGAGAAGGGCAAA
Organism: Neotragus pygmaeus; assembly: GCA_006410875.1. Classification (NCBI taxonomy): domain Eukaryota; kingdom Metazoa; phylum Chordata; class Mammalia; order Artiodactyla; family Bovidae; genus Neotragus; species Neotragus pygmaeus. Next base: position 8,620 of record SJYV01048524.1, on the reverse strand, counting down.
GCAACCCATTCCAGTTTTCTTGCCTGGAGAATCCCATGGAATGAAGAACTTGGTGGGCTACTGTTCATAGGGTCACAAAGAGTCAGACATGACTGAAGTGACTGATAAGGCACAAACATGCATGCGACCTAAAGTGGATTGCAAGATTGAACATAAGTTATGTTGAAATGGCTGAAACTTCATACCACAAAGTCATTCAGTGTGGACCAGCCTGGGAAAGGCATGTATTCAAGCAATATGGCTTTCTACATGTGAGACAATTCCTAAAGTGTATGTCAGCTTCAAGATGTTTGCTGGCAGTGCCCCCAGAATCTGCGGTACATTTCTTCCTAAAGGGATACCTGAATGACATATCACCATATGCATATAACAGCCCCCCCCTCCCGACTCCTTTTCTCTACTTGGACCCATTTCTTCATATATTTTCAAGAAACAGCAACTCCAGTACCTCCTGGGAAAATCTTAAAATAAGAAAAATAGGAAAAAAAAAAAAACTATAGCCACTTCTATTGCAGCTGGTCTTGTCAGGTAACAAGTTAGGCTTTAGTAATGAGGAGTGGCCTAGCTGAAAAAAAAAAAAAAAATTCAAGCTGACCACTTTCCCACCCCAGACAGGAAGGATGCAGCCCAAGAGAGCTCAGATGTGCTACAAAATAACCACAGAGACTTTTCCAACTCCAGCACATGAATCCTAGACACACTGTGAATACAAACGAATTCACAGGGACTTCAATGCATCCTGGATGCAAAGCTGTGTCCTCGAGTGACCTTAGGCAGCCAGGAGCATATTGTGTTCATAAGTATTCTATACATACCTACATCTGATTATAACAGGCTGAATTATGGGAAAGCCATGCACAATAGAGCCAGTTGTTAACTTGTAATTGTCAATGAAAATTGTCAGTCCGCACCCATACCCACCTAAATGAATATGTAAAAGCCCTTTCTTGGAAGCCCCATACTTCATCTTTCTGGTGCCAGTGCCTCTCTTGGCTTGGCCCACCTCTCCTTTGAGGTGCCCTTTCTGGTCTTTCTGTTCTTCTTTCAATAAACGTGTTTTGCCATGGGTAAGACCTCAGATTCTTCTTTGTGTCCTTACCAAGAACTGAGGCTCATATAGAAGGGTCCTCTTTGAACCTACCCATCCAGTAACAGTCTCAGAGTCTCAGTTAAAGCTTATTATCTCCCTCCTCCTTTATTAATTTTTGATTCACTTGCCTGTGTTTTGTGGGCCTACCTGGTAGGTGTCCTAGATCAATATTCTTGAGACATACCCTCTGGTCCCATCCAGCTCCCATATTAGATTTGCTGCACTTGCCTGTTAACCATCACAACTGGTTAAGGCACCTGAATGAAACACCTAGGTGCAAACCATACTCCTCCCTTTCTTTGTTGTATAGCACAGCCATATATCTTCCTGTTAAGATGGTGGTATATTATTTTCCTTTTGTTTCCAGGGCACAGAAAACAAGTATCCAGGTCATAGCCATATCTTTTAATCTAATGAGACTTTCTTTTTCCACAGCAGAAATGTTTCACATATTGAAATGTCTTCACAGTACAGAGTTTCAAAGCCAGGAATCTCGATTATCCAAGTAGGCCATTGTGTTCTCAGTAAGTGAGCTTCTGTTTCCAACTTTGCTTCCTGGATCCATGTGTGTTTCCGTTTAGAAACACACTATATACAAATTGCAGTGGCTGTTATAGTAAATCACCAAGAGTTAGTGGCTGAAAACTGCTCACACTTATTCCTTTACAGTTTCAGATGCCAGAAGTGTAAATTAGCTTCACTAGACTAAAATCAAAGTGTAAGCAGGCTTTACTCTTCTGGAGGCTTTTTTGAACAAATGCATGCCTTTTGCAGATTCTGGTGATTGTGGGTAGTCTTTGGCTTGTGGCTGCATCATTCTAATCTCCAAGGCCAGCATCTTCAGATCTCTTTCTGCTATATCTTTATACTGTTTTCTCCTTTGGATGTCTGTCTAATCTTCCTCTACATCCCTCTTATAAGGACACATTAGGGCCTACTTGAATAATTTAAGGTAATCTCTTGATTGAGCAATTCTTTATTTAATCATATTCACAAAGATACTGCTTAAAATAAAATAATATTTATTAACTATAGGTTTTAAGTTCTCATATCTCGGGTGACATTATTCAGCCTACTACACTTGTTTTGATTCAGTATACTCCATTTTACAGGTTGCCACCATGTTTTTATAAAGCATCATCTCCCAACTGCTGATTTAACTTTCTACACAGTGGAGAATGTGATATGGCCAATGAATGCCACCATTATAGGACCACTCTCATATCTCTTTTAGTGTAAAGTCACTTTCCTATGCTGTTGTAACATTAGGTATAATCTTAACCAGTGAATCAAATATATAAGTCATCAAATAATCATACTGGCTCTGGTTTTATGTGCATGAAAATAATACTCACACACAACTATATATCTATTCCCATAAGAATGAAACATTGGGCCTTTTAGTACTCATAAAAATATCAAGGTCATGGGAAAAACAGAAAAATCTCAAAGAATAAAGACTATTGAAACTAAATGCAATGTGATATGGTCAATTACGTGTTACTGGAAAAGGACATCAGTGGAAAAAACAAAAAACGGGGAAAATCTGACTAAAATCTGTAGTTAATAGTATTGTTGCAGTGTTAATTTCTTAGTTTTGATAATTATACCATAGTCATATTTGCATTAGGGGAAACTGGGTGAATAATGTATGAAAAATTCTGTACTATTTTTGCAACTTCTCTGTAAGTCTAAATTTGTAAAACTAAAGTAAAAATTTTGGTGGGTACTCCTGTCATCAAGTGTCCGATGTTGGATTACTGAAGTGGCAGAATCTAAGTTAGGAGTTGGTGTATAAGCTATTTACTAAGGATTACCCTTACAATCAAGGGAGCTTCTCTGGTGGCTCAGATAGTAAAAAATCTGCCTGGAATGTGGGAGATTTGGGTTTGATTGCCTGGAGAAGGAAATGGCAACACACTACAGTATTCTTGCCCACAGAATTCCATGAACAGAGGAGCCTGGTCAACTACTGTCCATGGGGTTGCAAAGATTCAAACATGACTGAGCAACTAACACCCTTACAATCAAAGCTGTGTATAGAGGGGAAGGAAGCAGAAATATGTATAGCAAGAAATCTAACTGTGACATATATGTCCAACTGTATGTAAAATTCTGGAGACAAAATGATTCAGTAAGGGTGGTCCTACTCTGAGCAGAAGTGACTGGGCCTTTTTTCCTCATGGTAATCCTTACCTAGACATGTACTGTCTTTGGGAGTGCAGGACCTTGAGTATGAAAATTTCTGTAACTGAGGTTTGTTCTTAGAGGGACTTATAATTTAAAGCTGTCTACTAACAACCCTCCCCACTCCTGGAGGTGGGGAACTTTCTTGAAAAAGAATGAAAATGATGCATCCCTAAGTCTAGCTTAATCCATTTATAGCAAAAGAGAAGCAATAGAAGACAAACAATGATATAATTCACTGCCTCTGTCATGAACTGCACCACTCAAAGACTTCTGTATCATAAAGTGACAGAATAATTTTTTGAGTCTACAGTTAGAATGCCAGCTCTACTATGGAGTACCATTCTCCAGGACTTATAATTCACCTGAAAATCTATGACCATTGTATAATGTTATTTCCTCAATGTGGCACATATGGAATTTGGAACAAAGCCAAGGAAATATGTGTGTGCTTAGTCACTCATGTCCCACTGACCATCCTTTCAGTGATCTACTTGAGAAACATACACCTCTTGTCCTTGTAGTTGTGTTCTTTGTATATATGCAGAGATCCTGGTTTTCATAAGGAGACTATTCCACCACTGACATGGAATGAATCCTTTTTTAAATGTTATGATATGGCTGCCAAGAGACCAGAAGGCAAGGAGAAGAGTCAACATCTTAGCAGGGCCAATTGTTCCTGACTATCAAGATAGGGTAGGTGATAGAGAAAGTTTGTTAGATGCTCAAGATCAATTATTGGACCATTTCTTGTTTCTTGCATGCCAAGTTTTGAGAGTAAATTATAGATGCAACAACCAAAGACAGAGAAAGACACTGTGACCAGCAGCTCAGACCCCTCAAATAGGCTTTATATCGCCTCCTCATGTAAACCTCCTAGAACATCAAAGACACTTGCTGAGATGAAGGGGTGTACAGACTAATTAGCAGTGAAAGAGAAAATGGCATGTATCCATGCAGCTCCAAAATCAATTAAAGTGATGAAAGCTGGACTCCATCTCACTATTATACTTCAGGTATATTTGCCCAGGAAGAGATAAACCAGATACTTGAGAAGAGTTTGAAAGATGTGGTTAACATTATTAACCTTACAGAATCAGAAAGAAAAAAAAAAAGTAGATCAGAGAGTGAGAGGAGTGTCAGATCATTTAGGCTTTTATAGGTCTATGAGAAATAAACTTAAACTCTGGTTTTTATTCTTAGAGAAGTGAGAAGTCTTTAAGGTTTTGGATCAATCTTGATATTTACCTTACAAGAAATAATACCAGGGTTGAAGAGTGGAGTTAGAAGCTCAGTAGGAACTAATTAAAACAATGGAAACAAGATATAACAGAGATTTAAGTGAAAATGGTTTAATAAAATGGATGAGAAATGAGTTGACCAACTTAAATATTTCACAGATTGTGCCAACACAATTTTTGGTGGATTGGCTATACATTTCGGACAAAAAAAAGTAAAATGGACAATTTTATGATGCTTTGTTTTTATTGTGTTTGTAAATGTGTATATTTTATCACTAGACCAGTTCTCAGTCAAAATCCTACCTGTATATGTATGACTGAATCTCTTCCCTGTTCACCTGAAACTATCACTACATTGTTAATAGGCTATATCTCAGTACAGAATAAAAAAAGTTCAAAAGAAAAAAAATCTATGTGTCAATATTTACAGTTTCTTGTGCTTTCACCAGAGTGGACAATGTGATCCCAATAATAACTATTGAGAAGTTGTCTAATATATAGAATAGTAAGTAGTGAAAGTTGCTCACTCATGTCCAATTCTTTGTGACTCTGAAGACTATGCAGTCCATGGAATTCTCCAGGCCAGAATACTGGAGTGGGTAGCCTATCCCTTCTCCAGCAGATCTTCCTGACCCAAGAATAAAACCAGGTTCTACTGCATTGCAGGTGGATTCTTTACCAACTGAGCTATCAGAGAAACCCATAATATATAGAAGGAGAGGTAAAGAAACATGAGTACTACGACAGTATTTTGATAAGTTAGAACTTTCATCAATGAACCTCTCATCCAGAAAATTTGTAAATATGATTCAACCAAGTATGAATCTTCAAGAGAGCATTCTGAATTGAAGGTTTGAGAGCTATATGTTCCAGGAAGCACATTTAATTTCCCATTGCATTAGCCACTGGGACATTAACATAAAATGTACAGGAATTATTATCAATACTACAAGACTGCTATGATTCATTCTTTTTCTTTGAACTGGTTGAATCTCTCAACTGCTTTGTATCACAAAAGTGAGAGAGCAGCTTGTGTCAGTGACACCATCTGTAGAGGGGAGTTAAAAAAAAAAAATTGGACTACTGAGATTCATAGTGAGCTCTCAGAACTCAAGGAGTCTGACAGCAGTATCATAGCAATGGACACCAAAGACACAAACCAAGTGAAGTGGAAGCAAAAAGAGAGAAAAAAACAAACTGCAAAAGCTAATTACTAGCAGCACTTATATGTCAGCTCTACCCTTCATGACATAAGTAATGAGAGTGCAAAAAATCCATGTCTTTAGAGACTCAGTTTTAAAAGTATACCTCTTCCTATTAACAGAAAAAAAAAAATAACGTAAAAGGTGTTTAACTCTCTACTTTCAAAATAGGTTGTATACTTTTACACATCTAAAAGATTAGATGTTTCAAATAAGGATTTAAGTTTGTCCACTATACATACACACAGTAACACTGAATACACTGCGTACAATGGCTATAGTCTCAAAGTATCATCTCAACAGGAACACTCTAGCCAAGGACCCTTCCCCTTCTCTATCAACCCAGTGAACAAATCTAATAAGCACCTATAATGCTTAGAGGGGATTTTTAACAATTTTACTTCTGCCAGTTGTTTTTAGAAATCTTGCCTATGAATTTTAACATCAAGCATACACAACATATTTATTGGTTATTTTTGTCATACACTGGCAACCTCTTTAACATCTAGGAAGACTAGATGTTGTAAATTTGGACGTTTGTCCCTTATGTGTACTATATACACAACTAAGTAAACCAAAACGTAGACACGTACAGGACAATGGTTAACCATCCTAACATAAACCCCCCTTGTATAACCCCCCTTGTACTTTCTCCCTGAACAAGCACAAATAAAGTAATACATACTGCTCTGAGAGGTGGTTTGATCATTCTGATCATTCCATTTCTAAATGAGTATTTCATATGAATCTTAACAAAAGGATATATCTACAAAATGTTATTTCACTACCTCTACTTTTAACATACTTTGTGCACTTCTAAACATCTAGAAAGACTAGATGTTTCAAATAAGGACTTAAGTTTGTCTGCTATATACCCAGTAGTGTTGAATAAACTACACACATGTAACAATGGTTATACCTGAAGGTATCTTCTACGAAGGAACATTCTGGTCTAGAACCTTTCATTTCTTCAAATTCCTCCTTTACATAATTGTATGGTCTTAATTACATAAAAATGAATGCTTAGTTGTGAAAATACACAAATGAGACCTAGAAGGACATGTCAAACAGTCAACTGCTTGTGATTATGAATGACTTCCTTTTTGCTTCTTGTGCTTTTTGGTTTCCTATTATGCACATGTTAACTTTTAAGAAATAAATGTTATTTAAAAAATTTTTTTAAAAATAAAAGTATACCTCTTAACAAAGAAATTGCAATATCAGGAAGTGGGAGATTGAGAGTTATCTAGTATAGATGTAGAAATAAGAATCACAGAGGAGGCTAGAAATAAGTACTCTTAGTGTGGAACTTGCTAAAGGTAATGTTTGTATAGAATGTTATGAATTTAGAACTTTCCATCCAAAAATATCTGGAAAAAATAATAATTTTTAAAAAATGTAGCTTTACTTCTAGATGTTTTTCTTTTTCTCAAGTCAAGTATAGTTAGGTGATTAAAAGTTCATCATTTTAATAAAGTAGAAAAATAACAATAGATATGAAATTCACAGACGCAGTATATATCCTTAATGAATTTTGTTGTGTGACTTGAAGTGAGTCATTTTACCCTTTTTATATATGATCTCATTTGAAGAATTAAGTAAAGTGCTAAATTATTTCAGGAAACACTCAGCAATTTGTTTCTCTACTTTTCATGTAATAAATGCAAATGAACAATGAAAGCTGTTGTTTTGCTTGCCACATCCTCTTCACACATTTACAAAATGGCTATAACCAGAGAGAAATTCAAACTATATTGGTGCTAATTCTGAACAAACTAGAGAGGGGAATGTATATGATGGAGCAATGGGAGGATACTGGAAAGAAGTGACTTAGAGAGAAAAAAAAGAATCAGAATTCACATAAAAGCAGATCTACATTATATTATTTAATGAAAAAACTGAAATAATCACAATTTTTGTGATTAATTCAAAAGAAAGATAACACCATCTATCTTTTATAAAGAAATATCTTTTATGTATCTAGGGTTTAAGATAACATCATCTATCTTTTATTAAAAAAAGATACATATCTTTTATGTATCTAGGGTTTAAGATAACATCATCTATCTTTTATTAAAAAAATACATATCTTTTATGTATCTAGGGTTTAAGTCTGTCAGTCACATCTGACTTTTTGTGATCCCACAGACTGCAGTATACCATGCTTCCCTGTCTACCACCAACTCCCAGACCTTGCTCAAACTCACGTCCATCCTCAAACATTGCATCCTCTGTCATTCCCTTCTCCTCCTGCTTTCAATCTTTCCCAGAATCACGGTCTTTTCCAATGAATCTGTTCTTTGCATCAGGTGGCCAGAGTATTGGAGTTTCAGCTTGAGCATCAGTCGTTCCAATGAATATTCAGAACTGATTTCCTTTAAAATTGACTGGTTTGATCTCCTAGCAATCCAAGGAACTCTCAAGTGTCTTCTCCAACAACATAGTTCAAAGCATCAATTCTTCATTATTCAGCTTTATTTAGAACCCAACTCTCACATCCATGCATCAGTTCAGTTTAGTCACTCAGTCATATCCAACTCTTTGTGGCCCCATGGACTGCAGCAGGCCAGGCTTCCCTGTCCACCATCAATATCCGGAGTCTACTCAAACTCATGTCCATCGAGTTGGTGATGCCATCCAACCATCTCATCCTCTGTTATCCCCTTCTCCTCTTGCCTTCAATCTTTGCCAGCATCAGAGTCTTTTCCAATGAGTCAGTTTTTTGCATCAAGTGCCCAAGGTATTGGAGATTCAGCTTCAGCATCAGTCCTTCCAATGAGTATTCAGGACTTATTTCCATAGGATTAACAAGTTTGATCTCCTTGCAGTCTAAGGAACTCTCAAGAGTCTTCTCCAACACCACAGTTCAAAAGTATCAATTCTTCAGTGCTCAGCTTTCT
>SJYV01048520.1:0-40762 GCA_006410875.1 Neotragus pygmaeus | reverse complement strand
TCTTAGTATCTTCCGCTTCTGTTAGGTCCATAATATTTCTACCCTTTATCGAGCCCATCTTTGCATCAAATGTTCCCTTGGTATCTCTAATTTTCTCAAAAGAGATTTCTAGTCTTTCCCGTTCTATTGTTTTCCTCTATTTCTTTACATTGATCACTGAGAAAGGCTTTCTTATCTCTCCTTGGTATTCTTTGGAACTCTGCATTCACATGCTTATATCTTTCCTTTTCACCTTTGCCTTTGACTTCTTTTCTTTTCACAGCTATTTGTAAGGCCTCCTCAGACAAGCATTTTGCCTTTTTGCATTTCTTTTTCTGAGGGATGGTCTTGATCACTGCCTCCTGTACAATGTCATGAACCTCTGTCCATACTTCTTCAGGCACTCTATTAGATCTAATCCCTTGAATCTGTTTCTCACTTTCACTGTATAATCATAGAGTCATTGATTATACATTGATTGACTTAAATCATTTGATTTAGGTCATACCTGAATGGTGTAAGATTTGGGTGACTATAAACAAAAATAAGAAGAAAGATTTTCATAGGCATCTTTTTGTTGGAAAACACATTCACTTTACCATAGCATTACTTTGTAGGTTTTGGGTGACTATAAACAAAGATGAAAGATGTTCATATGCATCTTTTTGTTGAGAAGCACATTCACTTTACCATAGCTTCGAATATAAATAGGGGAAAAGTTCTTGTGTCTGCGTATTACGGACAAATTAAGGTAGAGATCCAGGAAATGTCAGAAGTTGGAATCTAGTCTTTCTGATCATCTCCAAGGCAGTTTGGTAACAGCTGTCTTTACTTCCTTGCACAAATTGGACTTGGATCTGAAAAAGAAACGGGATCTGGTAATATTAAATGAAAAGCAGTTGGGAGCTGGCACAGAAACATTATAAAGGGGAAGGAAATACACCCACCGATTTGTTCCTTCCACTAGAAAGAAACCCCATAGATGAGGATACCATGTGGTGTCTTGAACTGCCCCCAAGCCACAGCAGACACACAGAGTTTGTTTAAAACCACTTATTTCACAAGTGTACATGCAGATATGTGTACATGCAGACACCATCATATCTCTTTCTAAAGATGCCATTTCTAATCAGCACTTGCGTGTACAGGTCGGCTGTCCTCATCCTTGATTGCTCAGAAGTCATCGTTAGTCACATGGTTGTCAACTTCCTGCCAAACAAATCCTTCACTTTTTCTTTGGGGCAACCATTTCAGGATTTCGTTCTACAGTTGACCCTTGAACAACATGGGTGTAAACTTTTCAGGTCCACTTACATGCAGTTTTTTTTCAATAGTAAATACTGTAGTACTACAAAATCCACAGTTGGTTGAGTCCCTGGGTGCTAAAACCACAGATATGGAGGAGCAATATATATGGAGAGCTAACTATAAGATACGTGAATTTTTACTGTGTAGAGGGTCAGTGATGCTAATCCCTGCATTGTTCAAGGGCCAGTTATATTTTCTGCTAAGACATGCTACATTCTAGGAATGGGAGCTACTTTATATTGGGTGCAAAGATTTAAATTCTTACAGTTTTGCCATCAAGTCCTATTTTGATGAAACCAAGTCACTTATGATTTAGTAGTTACATCACTGTTCTTTTCATGAAGGTAATAAAATGTCTTTAAACCAAAATCAGATCCCTGAACAGGCCATTTTGCTTTATCTTAGACTTCACCTCAACAAGTCTTGCCAAATGTACATCATTAGACAAAAATGCCATTTGATTGCTTGGTAGAATCCTGATACTGCTTTTCAAATGAAGGTACATTGAGTGTGTCTCACAAGTTGCCATTCTGACTTAGAATGTGGATGCTGAGGATTAAAAGTGTTAGTGAAGGGAAAACACTTTCAACTCTTGCCTGAAACAAGAATCTTTACTTTTGCAGTGGAGTTTCAAGAATAGCAATGAGACAATACTGAGATTTCTGTCATGTAATTGGGTGGGTCCCAATGTTGTCTAGTATGAAGACCCCTTCTTAATTTATTCATGAATACCTTCATGACCTCATGCTTTTAACATCTTCTGATTGGGAAGATACATAGTTTTTTAATTCATTCAGTAAGTTTGCATTTTCTTAGTCATAGAACATCTCAACACATTTGCAAAGTGGAAATACATATATTTGCTCTCATCGGTACGGTAAATAGAAGTTCACGTAGACTCATAGACCCCTTGCCAAAACTCCATAGTTTGAGAATTGCAGTCTGTAACTTCCAGTTCCCTTATATTACAGGTAAGAAAAATCAGGACCCAGAGAGATTCAATAATTTGGTCCAAGGTTTTATGGTCTTTGGCAAAACCAGACTATAATTCATGTCTCCTGGTTTTCTCACTCCCTACCACAGGCTCCCTTAATTGGATTAGGAAAGGATGCTCAAACTCCTGAATTTTCATTTATGAATTTACAGTGGTGGATATTAGTGGAAGGGGCCTCTCAGGTGGCGCTAGAGGTAAAGAATATGCCTGTCAATGCAAGAGGCACAAGAGACATGGGTTCAGTCTCTGGGTCAGGAAGATCCCCTGGAGTAGGAAATGGCAACCCACTCCAGTATCCTTGCCTGGAAAATTCCATGGACAGAAGAGTCTGGCCTCAAAGAGTTAGACATGACTAAGGATATATTAATGGAAGGTGCCACAGTACAAAAAAAAAAACATGCAGGAGAGATGGACCCCATGTAGAAACCCAAGCTGTAATGCCTAGCACATAATAATTGTTCAATAAATAGACCAGATGGAAACAAAGCTTCTCCATTTCTAACCGTCTGTCCCTTCACCTCCCTCTACCCTCTGCTGTTGCTGCTGCTAAGTCACTTCAGTCGTGTCTGACTCTGTGCGACCCCATAGATGGCAGCCCACCAGGCTCCCCTGTTCCTGGGATTCTCCAGGCAAGAACACTGGAGTGGGTTGCCATTCCTTCTCCTGAGTGTTTGCTTAAATGAAGATTTCTGTCTTTGTTCATTCAAGTTATACAGTTGAATGTTCAACCCCACTTTTCTGAAAGATATTTATTTATAATAATTCCCACATCTCTCCACTCTCCCCACCACCACTTTATATAATAGCTTTTTGAGACCATCCCTCTGGCAAGAAGTAGGCAGAAGCAGATGGATCATTCTTAGTTCCCAGGCAAATATTTCAGAAAGAAATTTTCTCTCTTGCAATCTTAAGGAAAGTAATGTTTATATGAACAATTAAGTAAGTCTTCCTCTGGTCTTCATTCATTCTTTGGAGTTACCTCTAAGCTAATTAAGATGGTGCATATTCCTTGTGGCTGATTCATGTTGACACTTGACAAGAAAACAAAATTCTGTAAAGCAATTATCCTTCAATTAAGAACTAAATTTTTAAAAGATGGTGTATGTTCCAAAAAATCTTATCTTTAACATCAGAAGTAACTATCCGGTATCATGAACACTATTTCAGAACTATATTTGCATCTTCCCCCTGTCCATTGTCATTTGAGTCCCAGTGGACTCATCTTTTGTAGAAGAGCTGATGGGATACAAAGCTGTTTCAGACAAGTCAAGGATAGACCCTTCTGATTTCCCCCAAAGGGAGGAGGAGATAACAGACATCTTCAGCTGTCTGAGAAGACATAGACCCTTTAGGTGTTTTCTCTCAGGGAGAAACTGTCACTTGATCTGATAGTGACTGTGTTTAAATTAGTAATATTAAGTCTGTATGAGACTTGGCAGGCTTCCCTAGTGGCTCAGTGGTAAAGAATCCGCCTGCCAAAGCAGGAGACCCAGGTTTGATCCCTAGGGTTGGCAGATCCCTTGGAGAAGAAAATGGCAACTCACTCCAGCATTCTTGCCTGGGAAATTCCATGGACAGAGCAGCCTGGTGGGCTACAGTGCATGGGGTCACAAGGAGTCGGAGATGACTAAGTGACTAAAGAACAGCAACATGAGACTTGGCACTTCAATTTTTGATGTTGTCTAGAATAATGTGACTGCTTGCAACACACCATTTATTTAATAGGAAGGATCAGGGAAACTGATTGAGTTTCATGAGGCTGCAGTAAGCCAATGTTTGTAGCCTCTGATGAAGTAATGATGGGGGTGTTCATACAGATTTATGCTGCTTAGAACCAGGGGCCCTGACATCTTTTAGGTTTGAGAAAGAGCTTTTTAGAGCAGATTGGAAGCTTCTTCTGGAATCTGTCAGCTCCATTAGTTTTTAATCCTGGTTTACAAACACACAGCCCGGGGCTTCTATTGCACACACTGGGCTCATGTTTATTCTTTTTTAAGGACAAACCTTCACTAGTGGTCACTTGGCCCTGTTATCCCCCTCACTTATCTCAATCTCTCCAACTACTCCATCGCTAAGCCTCCTCAGGACAAATGGAAAGCAGGAGCCCAAATTACTGGCATTGGAGAGTGACCCTGAAAATATCTGGAGATTACCCACAATTTTCTATTAACAAATTAGTAACCCAAATGAGTACTTTTGATATTTGATATTAAATTGATGAAGATTAAAATGGCCCACAGTAAACTATGTTACTGGTGAAAATATGATTAGAGAATCCTGTATAAAAAGTGTGACCATAATCTCTACCTTGATTCTCTTCTGAAGCAGCTCTGAAGAAGTCTCCTTTGTCGTGACAGCAGCATTGGGTCTTCACTTTAAAAGCAGAGATTTGGCACCCTCCTTTTCTTCACCTACTTATGGTGCTTACCTGGGTACCCTGCCTGCAGGGCAGTTAGTCAGCAACCCCAGAGCTACCCACGCTGTTCAATGTGGCAGCCTGGCACTTCTCTGCTTGTAAAGGAACTGACTTGTTACACTTCCAGTTAGAGAAAAATCAAAACCAAGTGATCAGGAATTTATAAAGTAAAGTGATTACAAACAAAACTTATAAAAATACTGAATTTTTCAGAATATGCCCAAGAAAGCCATATTTGTATTATCCCTCTAGAGACAGATTTTGTTTTGTTGATAGAGTATCTGCTATGTAGCACTTGGGGTTTTTTTGTTGTTGTTGCTTTCTGTTTTAAAAAGATATTACTTTTTCTGTTGCCTGTCTTATTTTCTAAGCTGCTGAATAGAATAATTCTGTTACTGGAAAAAAAAAATTAGGGTAATGTGATCAGGTATGTTTTCCACAAGCAAAAATGGCAATAGTTTTTAAAGTATTTTTTCAACTACTGAAGTAAGGAGGAAGAGGGTGGTGGTTTCAGCATCTTAACCATGTCCTTCAACACTTGGTGTGAGTGGTGGTTTCAGCATCTTAACCATGTCCTTCAGCACTTGGTGTGAGTGGCAGCAAACAGAGAAGAGACAGCCTGGCAAACTGCCCCCTGAGCACCAAATGGCTCTTGAGCCTACCCAGCTGGTACTTTGGACCATAAGAGAAATAATTGCCTCTGCAGAGTTTAATTTATTCTTCATTTAAGTTTTGTAGGGAATAGCTTTCTACTGTTCCCCTTGAAAACCTTGGGGGCCCAGATGCTAAGAAGCTAACTGTGTCAACTCTCCCTCCATCTTTTTCTGGTACTTATTCAATACAGGAAGACTTATTTGCATTTAAATTTTAGAGAGGGGGCCTCTCTTGACTTTGCAGTCATAAGATTTCCATGGGCTTGTGGCTGACAGATGGATATTTAAAATAAACGTGTTTTAAATGTAACATCAAACATATGTTATTCTTTGAAACCATATGATCCAGTCTCTCTTGTGGCTAGTTTCCCCAAACAAAAGGTGTCCAGAGTCCTCCCCTCTGAAGAAAGCATGCATGCATACATATACACATGTGTGTGTCGCTCAGTCATGTTCAACTCTGTGTGACCCCATGGACTGTAGCCTTCCACGCTCCTGTCCATGGGATTCTCCAAGCAAGAATACTAGAGTGGGTTGCCATTCCCTTCTCCACGAGATCTTCCTGACCCAGGGATCAAACCCCGGTCTCCTGCATTGCAGGCAGACTGTTTACCATGTGAGCCACCAGGAAAGGCCCCCACCCCACCATATACACATGGGTACACATCAAAAAAGAAAGAAAGAAAAAGTAACCCCATTATGCACTTGCTTCTTTGAATTTTAACCTCATCTTACAAATAGGCAGACCTCCTTATCTGTGATACATCTAATCAGGAAGTGCTGGAGATAGTTTTGTAACTATTTTGCAACACAATCCTGCATCTTTCTGCCTCCCTTGAAAGCACCATGTCCTATCCCTCAAAGTTCATAACATCTGGGTTAAAATTTCAAAAAAGGAAAAGAACAAAATAGAAATCCACAAACTGTATCTACCACGGTCCACCAAGCAAAGACCCTGATGCCAGAACCTCTAAAAGCCACTGTTAATTCCTTCTCTACTGGAAAAATGTAGTCTCCTTCATGCCATCAGGAAGATGCTCCATCCCTCTATGCAGCAGGGGACTAGTGTGTTGGCTCTGGGTCATTCTGACAGACATGGGGACAAAGGATGAGAGACATAAGAGGACCGATGATGACACCATGAGAGGGACATGGCCAAGCTGTCTGAACAGAACAGCAGGCAAGACACAGTAACCAGGGCTGGATTATAAGTGGGAAGAAACATGGCTATGTATAGATGCTGTGTATAGAGGCAGTTCAAGTTGGATGCCTTACCACATTCTCTAATAATAAAGTGTCAATTACACCCTTACATCTCCCCTTCCAATTAGTCTTCTAGAACTCAATTATACAGATAATTTTATTAAATTGAGACATATTTGTCTAAATCATAAAATTAATTTTTCAGAGAGACAACAGAGGAACTTCCTAAGGATGAAACATCTTGTGTATTCGAATGATGTGGCATTTCTGCTCCCTCATCCCCCACAATTCTACGCCCATTGACCCACTCTGGATTGAATCGCTTCGTGCTCTGGGGAGGATATCTCCTCACATTCTCTCCTTTCACCTCATTTTCTCTGAGGGGTGCTGTGTTTCATCTCTGTCTTTCCTTCTCTCAGCTTGGTTCACTGCATCTCTGGAAAGTTTATTCTTTTCTGCTTGCACATACTCTTTATAATCTCCTTTCTTACTGCCCTTTAGCCTTTCAGTTTTCCTCAGGAGAATTGTATTTCTTCTTCATCTTCATAGCAGTTTTGAACCAAAAAAAAAAAAAAAAAAAAGTGTGCTAATCATGACAAAGTAACTCTTTCCTTTAGAGCACTTGGCTAACTTTGGATGTTTACATTCACTGTGCTTAGTCGCTCAGTCATGTCTGACTGTTTGCAATCCTATGGACTATAGTCCCCCAGGCTCCTCTGTCCATGGGATTCTCCAGGCAAGAGTACCGGAATGGATTGGCATGCCCTCCTCCACAGAATCTTACCAACGCAGGGATTGAACTCAGGTTAACATTCACTAGTGAGATTCATTAGTAAGATTCATTAGTGAGTTTCTCTTTTCCCAATAGGAGAATAACATCATGAAGGTGGAGACTGGTTTTTCCTGCCTTCTTTTTATTGTATTCCTAGTTTCTATATAGTGGCAGGCACATAGCAGATGTTCCATAAATATTTGCTGAATTAATGAGAGAATGCAGTATTTAGTGAGCATCTGCTGCTGCTGCTGCTAAGTCATTTCAGTCGTGTCTGACTCTGTGCGACCCCATAGATGGCAGCCCACCAGGCTCCTCTGTCCCTAGGATTCTCCAGGCAATAACACTGGAGTGGGTTGCCATTTCCTTCTCCAATGCATGAAAGTGAAAAGTGAAAGTGAAGTCGCTCAGTCGTGCCCTACTCTCAGCGACCCCATGGACTTCAGCCTACCAGGCTCCTCCATCCATGGGACTTTCCAGGCAAGAGTGCTGAAGTGGGGTGCCATTGCCTTCTCCAGTGAGCATCTACTATCTGTCGGACACTATCCTAGGTGCTCATATATAATGACAAAATTGACAAGTCCCTAGACTCCTCAAGCTTACATTAAATTAACAAATACATCAAATTATTAAGCAACTGAAAGTAGACATTATAAAAAAATATGATCAAACTCTAAATCCTGGAAGTAAACATAAAATTCTATCTCCTTATCTTTTTCTAGTTAAAACTTAAGTGCTGCTTTTCAGTGAAAATATTTCTTATTTTTATTCCTATCAATTCTGCTTAAATATTTTCAGCTACTTTCATAATAATCTCCTTTAAAAGGAGATCTGTTTCCTATTAAGGCAAATGCTTTCTTGTGAGTTTTGTTATCATTGATGAAAACACCTAAGTATATGTTTTCTCACGTGAACCACAAAGTAGTGACAGGTGTAATGTGTCTCCTTGTTCCACCGGGATGAGCTGAAGTGTCAAACAAGCATTTATTTGCATGCATGCTATTCTGAAGATGCGACCTCTTACATGAACTAGAATTTTCTGTGTATGCCCTGATTTAAAGAAAAATTGGTAGGGAGATCTGCACTTGGAAAGCATAATATGGGGATAGTTTTGCTTCACTAAAGATTTTTTTCTTTTAGGAAAGTACCTAGCGTGGAAGTTATTTAGAAAGCCAACATTAGCAATGAATTGTTTAGTGAGTGTCTAACTTCAAAAAGACTGATATTGCTTAAAGGGGAGTTAAGACTCCTAGGTTCCCTTTACATAATTCTCCCCATCCCACTAGGTCACCCTCTTTTGGTGTCTTTGATGGTCTCAGTGCCCTTGAATGAATGAACATATATTCTTTTTTTATTTTTCCAGTCATGAGCCTTTTCTTCATTATGTGAAGATGTAGTCTCCTGAGAGTCTGTACCTCTTGCTTGAAGCATTCTGCTCAGGGCAGATATGATGAACTCTTCAGCTAGGAGATGCCTGCCTGGTTGGATTTTTCTTCTAGATCAAAGCTTGCATCTGGAATCGTTAGAGGAAATGCCACATAAATCACTGAGTCAGTGATATCCCTGGAATTCAGCACTTGCCTCCATCCGAAAGGGTGTCAGTCTTCATTGAGGGGAAGCCAAGGACTTAGACTTGCTGAAGGCTGGCCCTAGAAGATGGTTTTCACCCTACCTCATGTTCAGTGTGGGAAATAGGACAAAGGATTTTAGCAGAGTAAGAATCAAAAGCAGACCAGCCCTCGCCTGATGTGGATAGGACTCGAACAGGACAGATGTTCCAAGTCACATGTGGAGAAGTGTTTGTGGTTGGATTCTGTTTGAAACTGATTGTTGATACTCTCATGAGACAGCCTGTGACAAATTGTATAATAAAAATGTTAAAAATAGCATATTTATTCCCTGGAAAAGCTGAGTTCCCACAATTCAGTGAGCTGGGAAAATTGCTAAACTTTTTGGACACAAAGTGCTGATTCTCTGTTCTTATAACCCTTTCATTACACGTAGGATTTTTCATTATAATTTTTGTTTTTCTGAACTCTGAACAGTGTTCTGACTAGCCTTTTAAAAAATAATAAAACAAGTCAACATATTTTTGAATAAAAATTTTAAATCCAATGAAAATGTACATGCAATGTTGATAAATTACAAAATGACTAATTTTTAAAGAAAATTCTCTGTATATACCCATTTTAAAGATAATGTGAGCCACAAATGCAATTCGTATGTGTAATCTGAAATTTTCTAGTAGTCACATTAAAAAAGTAAAAAGATTAAAATTAATTTTAATAATTAGTATATTTTATTTGACCCCGTATAGATCCAAAATCTTATCATTTCAACATGCAATAAATGTAAAAAAATTATTGAGATATCTTACATTTTTTAATTAAATAAAAATTCAATGTGTATTAATGTTTTATATTTATCACACATCTCAGTTCAAACCATCCACATTTCAAATGCTCATTTGTCACATGTAGGTAGTGGCTACTGTATTAGAGATCACAGGACTATACCATAACAAACATGTGAGTAAAAATTTGAAAAAATAATTCTCTGTTGAAAAGCACATAGATATCAGTGTTTCCTAGGGCCTTTGATATACAATGGAATGCTAGGATTTTCAGAGGCATAAATCTTGGTTGAGAATATAGGAGATAAAGGGTAAATATAGACAGTAGAAAAATACTTTGTGTGGTTATGACTGAGGTGAACTAGAATGAGAAATGCTTGGACTATCTAAGTTGTTTTCATAGATTTCAAATAGCACTATGTATCAGAAATGCTTTTGGCTGCAAGTAACACAAACTGAATTATAGTGACTGTGGTGGTTAATTTTATGTGTTAACTAGGCTGAGACATAGTACTCAGGTATTTGGTCAAATATCATTCTAGATGTTCCTGTGTTTTTGGATGAGATTAACATTTAAATCGGTGGACTTTGAGTAAAACACATTGCCCTTCATACTATGAGTGAGCTTCATCCAGTCAGTTGAAGGCTTTAATAGAAGAAAGGCTGACCTCACCCAAGCATCTGTCAGCAGATGTCCTTTGGACCTGAACTGTAGCGTCAACTTTTCCTTGGGTCTTCAGTCTGCTGACACAACCTACAGTTTTGGGCTTGCCAGTCTCTATTATCATATGCACTGATTTCTTAATCTCTTTTTATCAGATAAACCCACACCACGGGACAGTCTGCGAATAACTGACCAATACTGTTCAAAAATACGAAAGATAAGGAGAGACGGAGGAACTATTCAAAGTTAAAGGAGACTAAAAAGACAGACATCTGTGATGCTAGACTGAATAGTGAATGAGAAAAAGGACATTGGTGAAACAATTGAAAAAATTTAAGGCCTATAGATTAGACAATAGAGTTATACTGGTGTTAGCTTCCTGATTTTGATCATTGTGCTTTGGATATGTAAAGATGTTAACATTTAGGGAAATCAAGGCAAACAGTAGACAGGAATTCTTTGTACATTTATTATATATTTTTATTGACAGTCTAAAATTATCTCAAAGTGAGCATTTTTTAAATAAAAATACTTAAAAATAAAAGAGAATAAAGAAATGAAGATAAACAGAAAATTATTTGAAAGAACACAATAAATACTAAAGATAGGCAAAGAAAATAGAATGTATGGATAATATGAGAATCTTTCTGAAATTAAAGACTTGAAACTAAATATTTAAAGCACATATCATCTACCCTTAGAATACTGACCTGTAATGATCAACACCAAGACATGTCACTCAGCTCTAAAGAAAATGAAGATATCCCTTGAGTATTTAGAAAAGAAAAAGCATATAATTTATAAGGAAAAATTTACATTATTATACATCTCGACACTAATACTCTATGTGAGAAAACTATGAAGGAACAAATTTAAGATCTTCAAGGAAACAAGTATAAATCAAAGATTTCTTAAAATCCAGCATAACTTTCAAGTATAATGGGCACAGATCTCAGGGAATATTGTTTCTATGATTCCTCCTGTGAAATCTTCTAGAAAATGTGCTTCAGACGACAAAATAACTAGACAGATATTGACTGACATAAGGATTGTTGGTGAACATTAAGTACAGNACAACAGATGTGTATAAGAGACAGCTAATACTCTATGTGAGAAAACTATGAAGGAACAAATTTAAGATCTTCAAGGAAACAAGTATAAATCAAAGATTTCTTAAAATCCAGCATAACTTTCAAGTATAATGGGCACAGATCTCAGGGAATATTGTTTCTATGATTCCTCCTGTGAAATCTTCTAGAAAATGTGCTTCAGACGACAAAATAACTAGACAGATATTGACTGACATAAGGATTGTTGGTGAACATTAAGTACAGACATGAAAATGTAGTCGCTCAGTCGTGTCCAACTCTTTGCGACCCTATGGACTGCAGCCTGCCAGGCTCCTCTGTCCATAGAATTCTCCAGGCAAGAATAGTGGCATGGGTAGCCTTTCCCTTCTCCGGGATCTTTCTGACCCAGGGATTGAACCAAGGTCTCCCACATTGCATGCAGATTCTTTATCATCTGAGCCACCAGAGAAGCCCCATTATGTTCAACAGTCCCCTAGGACTAAGATGACTAAATACTAACAGAGAATGCTTAGAGCTATATCCTCTGATAGTATAGATATTGTACAGCTGTTTAAAAGTAGAGATGAGAGTATTTTCAGTTATCATATTGCTGTTCATCTTACAATTGCTATCCTGAGATGATTAGGTGTATAAGACAAATAACTAATCATAAGATATTTAGGTCTGTCATCTTTTTCATCCCTGAGAACAATTCTGTCATCTCCTTTGTCTCTGGTTCCCTGAGAATCAGGATTTTTTATATGGAAGAAAAAAGATACTAAAGTAATAGAGAAGAGGTTAAGTAAAACCTTGGTGTTTTCATAACTGAATTGGAACTTTCATTATAAACACATGAGGTACTTGATCTTATTTTATCCTTGGATATGTCCACCCAAAATTCTTTGCAATGACCTACAATCTAACACCCTCCACAATCTAACACCCAGATTGTGGTCTTGCTTCACTACAAGGGACTGTGTCTCCTTGGAGAAATGACTGGTTCTGGGTATAAGGCAGAAAATGAATAAGATGACTCTTGGAACCCCTTGTCACACCAGATGGCAAGGAAGCTATCAGACACTACTTGAGACGTGTCTAAAAGAGCTGGAGTCAACCTGAAGAAGTAGAAAATTTTGAGTGCATAATGATAACTATACAGATTGAAGTATATTAAATACATTTATATCCATGGTTTCACAAAAATATGAAAAGTAATTACTCCTTTTGGAGGATGATAGAAAGTCAAATCATTATCTTGAAAACTGGCAAGTATAGCTAAAGAACCACATATTTATCCCTCTTTTCCTGTATGAATTATATCACAGTACAACCAAATAGTGGGTGTGGGGAAGTGTCTCTTTATGAAAGTATTCTAATGAATAAATAAAATATTTATAGAACTAGAATGTCACAGTTTGCTATCAGTATTAAATGTTAACAGTTTCTAAAATCAGGAAAAGAATGACAATCATAAGCTATAGTGCCTCCATAGTCTTCAAAAGTACCACCTATATAGATTTGCCAAGGGGGTGGAAACAGAATCTGACCTTGTCTCTGGATTCATCATTTAATTTTCAGGAAACATAGAGACCAGAAGAATAAATCAGGATAGTGGTTACTTATGGGGAAGAGGGTTTGTGAATGGGTTGGGACACACTAAAGGGCTTCTGGGGTGACTGGTAAAGTTCTTTTCAGAACCTTGGGGACATTTGTTTTATAATAATTCAGTAAGCCATACATTTAAATTGTGTGGTTTTCTACTTAGTGTTTTATTTTACAGTAAAATTAAAGAGGAGATGAAGAAAAAGAAAAAATATAAAACCACCCCAAAATTAAGTGAATTTTTCCATTGCTGTTAGTTTGGGAAGGCTGTGTCTCACAGAGGTCACGGGTTGATTTAGCAAACTTACAAAGCAAACTTACTTCTAGGGGACTTTGGGTTAAGTGTCCTCCAATTTATTGTAACCTTTCATGAACAGTAGGTTTATTTTTTTTTTAAATCAGTAAACAGAACAGCAATAAGCTTTGTCCCTATTCACCCAGAAGTGATGAGAAAATAGAGTTATGTGTTTTCTCTAGCAAAAGCATAGCTTGATGTTACCTAAAACATCTTTGTATTTTATCAAGGCAATAAATTTTATGAATCAGTTAGGCAACATGACAAGATATATGACTCTGAATTGTTTATTTATGCTTACCTACTAAGTCCTATTATTTAGGTAGAATCTTTTAGACATGTTGATGCTTGCATTTACAGGCACTTCAAGACATTTTCTTGCATACTGAAGATGATAAATGTTTGGTTTGTAAAATGTAAGTGAATAAATTAGAGTAACATTAAATTGCACTATGAGTATTCAAATAGCTAAATCTAGACTGTGAATTTATATGCTTTTTATAGATTTAAAGCAGGAAGATCTTCATCAGGAATATACTAGAATTCTGCCTTCTCTGTTAATTTCCTACATCCTCTCATGCCTTTAAATAAACTGATGACTCCAAAATGTATATCTGTATCCCACACCTCTCCCTGAACTCCAGGTATATATTCCAATAGCCTACAGAAAAGCTTTACTTGACAAATAGGCATCTCAAACTTATGTCCCAGAACAAATTCCTGATTTCCACATCCACAGACTTTTTCTACTCACAATTTTTCTATCTCAATAAATGTCTACTTCTCTCTTCTACTCACCTTAGTCCCAGATCTTGGCATCATCCTTGGTACCTCTGTCTTTTACATCCCACTGCCAATCCATTATCAAATCCTTCCAACTCTACTTTCAAAATATATTCAGAAATTTGTTTCTTATGACATGCACCACTACCACTGTGGATCAAGCTGCCATTTTCTTCATTTCAATATGAATTCAAACATGTAAAAATTGCCAAAATAGTTATAAAGAGCCACTGCACACTGATTATCCAGTTACCAATGGTACACATTTTTCTTCAATTCCTTGATATTTCACTCATTTCCCTTTTCTTGCCTCTCTCAAACACATAAACATAACACACACACACTATATACATGTAGTTTATTCTGAAATGTAATCACTTGATTAAGGTGGTTTCTACCTGGTTTTCCATGTTAATTCAGTTCATTTCAGTTCAGTCAGTCAGTCGNCTTCCAGCCCAGCGTTTCTCATGATGTACTCTGCATAGAAGTTAAATAAGCAGGGTGACAATATACATACAATATAGGAGTACAATAAATGAGTATGTACAATAAAGGAGTATGTATATTGATGTACTCCTTTTCCTATTTGTACCATGTGCTAGTACACAGTAAATACACTCCTATCTCAGGGCATTAGTCCTGGCTATACCCTCTGCCTGAAATGCTGTTCCTTCCTCTTACTGTAAGACAAACCTATGTTCTTTCAGTTCCGGATATGAAAAGCAGCAATAATGTACAGCATTTTACCTAAAGACCTGTCTAAACTTTTAATTTGTATGGTAGTTTAGACTCAGTGTAATACAAAACTCAAAGGCTTTGGTGTTGGACAAAAGCACTCTGGGCTACTCAGCACCTCTGAGCCTCAGTTTTCTTACCTGGAATTGGGATAATGGCCATTGCCTAGATTTATTAGTTGAGATTAGGCGAGTTTGAATGACAGAAAAATCCAAAATAATGAAGAATCAAACAAGATAAAAGTTAATTTCTCTCTGTATAGTCTGGAGGTTGGTCCAGAGCAGGTATAGCACTCCATGCCACTAAGGACTCATTTCATCATGTGACTCTGTCCATAGTAGCCTGAAGTTCCAGGGTGGCTGCTTCTGCTCCAGCTTCTGTATCTACTCTCCAGCTAACTGCAAGAAGGGAAGAAGCAGAGTCTCAAAGTCTACCACAACATATTTATCCCAATAATCAGAATGTAGATAAATACACATATAATGTAGTGTTTATTTTGAAGGCTATCAGGCCACTTGAAAATGCTATTAACCGTGGTAAAAGGGAATAATGAATGCTAGAGGGCAAATGGTGGCCTGCCATTCTAGCTAACTGTAAAGATTAAATGAGTCCCAAGAATCATGATATCTTGAAAGCACTTAAACTATTAACTATCTTCTCCCTTTTCTGCACTAAATGAACATTCTTTAATCCTTTTCTTCTGGTTCTTGTTTATTACGCATTTTTTTTATCAGTAGTTGCTTATTTTTGAAGTATAGTTGATTTACAACATTATATTAGTTTCAAGTATATGATTTCTTACACAATTCTGCTGTAGTTTTCTAAGCCTCCTCCAACTCTCACAGGCAGAAATGAAATCTAATCAAACCAATCTAAATAGAGCTATTCCAGGTCATGTTAAACCACTGTTGCCCATTCTTCGTTAGACCTGTCATCCCTATGCTTGCATGCTAAATTGTTTCAGTCATGTCCAACTCTTCGCAACCCCATAGACTATAGCCTGCCAGGCTCTTTTGTCCCTGGGATTCTCCAGCAAGAACATTGGAATGGGTTGCATGCCCTCCCTCCTAGAAATCTTCCCCACCCAGGGATCGAACCCATGTCTCTTATGTCTCCAGCATTGGCAGATGGATTCTTTAACACTAGCACCACCTCATCCTGATAGCAGTTCCTTAACAACAAATCTGCTTTGATTGCTGGTTTTCAACAGGTATCCTTCAGATCCTCAGAATTCCTTGGAATCAGATGTAGTAAGACGGAGTTACAGTATTTTATTTGTGTTTGTTCTTATGCCTTTAGCTCTTTTCTCAGTAGTCTATGTAAATTGAAGTTCTAAGAGGTAACTCTCCACCTCTAAATGATCAATGCTTTTATTTCAAGTAAAGGAAATCCTCCTTCAAATAAAATCTTATAAATACACCCCGAACAGACTGAAGCAAAACTGTACTGACTGAAGCAAGACTGGGGCCATAGGCAAGTAACTGGTCAAGATCATCTCTTAACTCATTGAAAATCAGTTAGTAGAGGATGAATGCTACTGATTATGAAAAGGAGTTTGGAAGGAAGTGAATATTCTTGTTCAGCTTGGTAACTCTGGCTATAAACTGAGGCCTGGCTGCCTACCATCTCAACCTAATTCATGACAGGCCATGCCAATACGTCTCTTGGACTCTGTCACAAAAAGAAGCAGAACTAATGATTTAAAATGTCCCCACTTGGTCATAGTGTATGATCTTTTTAATGTGTTGTTGGATTCTGATTGCTAGAATTTTGTTAAGGATTTTTGCATCTATGTTCATCAGTGATATTGGCCTGTAGTTTTCTTTTTTTTGGTNTGCATCCCTGGGATAAAGGCCACTTGGTCATGATGTATGATCTTTTTAATGTGTTGTTGGATTCTGATTGCTAGAATTTTGTTAAGGATTTTTGCATCTATGTTCATCAGTGATATTGGCCTGTAGTTTTCTTTTTTTGGTGGG
The DNA here is from genome assembly GCA_006410875.1 of Neotragus pygmaeus. NCBI lineage: Eukaryota > Metazoa > Chordata > Mammalia > Artiodactyla > Bovidae > Neotragus > Neotragus pygmaeus. Next base: position 23,956 of record SJYV01048520.1, on the reverse strand, counting down.
ATCTTTGTCAGGTTTTGGTATTAGGTTGATGGTGGCCTCATAGAATGAGTTTGGAAGTTTACCTTCCTCTGGAATTTTCTGGAAGAGTTTGAGTAGGATAGGTGTTAGCTCTTCTCTAATTTTTTGGTAGAATGCAGCTGTGAAGCCATCTGGAGGGACACTAGTCCTATTGGATTAGGGCCACAACCTCATAACTTCATTTAACTTTAATTATTTTCCTAAAAACCCTATCTCCAAAGATGGTCACAAAAAAAATGTCAATTAAAAATATGCACATCCTAAAACTTGAGATTTATGCCTTATTTGGTGTGATTTGGGGGGACTTCACGCCTGGGAGACAGTATCTCAAGTAACCCTGAGAGAACTGTCCCAAGAAGGCAAGGGAGGAGCCAGTTATATAGAAGTTTTGCAACAAAAGGGAGGTAGCCCAAACATCAAAAGATGATTGTTAACTAAAGAAAACCAGATAGCCCAAGTTAAGGAATTTATCACTGTTCTATGCATGCAAACATGCAAGAGTCTAGGTTCACTGAAATCATTCCTTAGATATGCACCTCAGCTACCTGGGGCCAGTATCTTGTATTTTCACATTCTGAGCTTCTTCAGGGCTCACCATGGAGAGTAACTACAGTTTGATGGCTGCTAGATGGCAGATATTCTTCTCCTTTTGAGTTTCTTCAGGAATTACCCATTCACATTGGAAGGCTACAATCACTGATGACTATGACATCATTTGTTTGCTGATGTGGCAGGAAACATTCCATTTCTCAGGGTTAGGGCTTCAACATACGAATATGGAGAGAACATAATTCAGTCTATACTGAGAGATTACTGAAGGTTTGGAGTTTCCAAGGAAAGACTTGAAGAGTGAATAGTGGTTAATTTTGGTCAGTTTCAGCTCTAAACACAACAGCAGACACCTGTCCTCTAACCTCTAGCCCCAGGATAAGAAGCTGTGCATACATTCCTAGAGCAACTTATACACAGCTTGTGGGAGCTGTCAGGCACTAAGGACTCTGTTTCCAAATGACAAAAATCTGCTTTTATCATGAGTAGTTATCTCTGATTGTTGAGGTACAGACACAGAAGAGGGCAAGCACTATTGTTAAGACTCTCCCCATTTGGCCAAAGTGACTTTAAGGGGATTTAATGGCGTGTTGGAAATCATTTTTTCCCTTCATTTTTCACTTTTCCCATTATAAGAGTTAGACATTTAAGGACTGGGATATTCAAAAGCAACCACATATGAGAAAAAATTTTAATAGAGTCATTGAATATGCCCAGGGAAAAACATAAGCTCAGAATAGAGCTGAGAAGACTGTAAGTTTACACCTCAGACTGATCCCTGGCAGAGAGAGAGTTCATATAGTTGCTCAGTCACTGACTGAGTCACATCTGACTCTTCGTGACCCCATGGACTGCAGCCCACCAGGCTCCTCTCTCCATGGAATTCTCCAGGCAAGAATACTGGAGTGGGTAGCCATTCTCTTCTCCAGGGGACCTTCCTAACTCAAGGATCAAACCTGTGTCCCTTGCAGTGAAAGCAGATTCTTTACCATCTGAGCCAACAGGGAAGCCCATAACAGCAAGAACAGCAAACCTGGGGAAGAGGGAGAAGCGGACCACAATTACCACATTATAAGATTCAGAAGTCCAGTTTTCAACCAGAAAAGTCACAAGACAGGTCAAAAACCAAACAAGCAAAAGTGTGGCCTGTTTAAAGGAAAAAATTAATTAACAGAAAATGTCTCTGAGGAAGACCATATAGTGGAATTACTAGACAAAGACTCCAAAACAGCTGTTTGTAAAATGCTCAAAGAGCTAAGAGAAGTATGGACAAAACCAGGAAAAAGATGTATGAACAAAATGGAAATATCAACAGATAGAAAACATTAAAAAGGAACCAAAAGGAATAACCAAACTAAAAAATTCACTAAAATGAATGATATGATGAATTAGAGTGATTTTTTTTAGTCAAAAGCATATTTGACAAAAAGAAGAAAGAACAATTGAAGGTACAATGATTTAAATTATTGAATATTAGGAACAGAAATAAAATGATCAAGGAAAGTGAACAGAACCTATGGGACCTGAGGGGCACCATCAGGATGCTCAGCATTTACACTGTGGGAGTCCCAGAGGAGGAAAGCAAGGGGAAGGGATAGAAAGACTATTTGAAGAAATAGTGAGCAAAACCTTCCCAAACTTGATGAAAGACATGAGTATAAATACCCAAGAAGCTCCACAAACTCCAAGAAAATGACAGCAAAGAAACCCACATGTACTTTATAATCAAATTTTCAAAAGCAAAAGACAAACAGAGACTCTTAAAAGCAGCCAGATAGAAGCAACTCATCGCATCCGAAGGTCCCCAATGATATTATCAGCCAATTCCTCATCAGAAATGGGCTTCCTGATGACACAGCAGTAAAGAATCTGCCTGCCAATGCAGGAGACAAAAGAAACTTGGGTTCAATCCCCAGGTAAGAAAGATCCCCTGGAAGAGGAAATGGCAACTCACTCCAGTATTCTTGCCTGGGAAATTCCATGGACAGAGGAGTCTTATGGGCTACAATCCATGGAGCCACAAAGAGTCAAACATGACTGAACACACACACACACACACACACACACACACACACACCTCATCAAAAACCTTGGAGCTGGAAGGTAGTGAGTCAGTGCATTTGATATGTTGAAGGAAATGAACTGTCAACCAAGAATCCTATATATAGCAAAGTTGTTCTTCAAAAATGAGAAGGAAATTAAAACATTCCTATGTAAATAAAAGCTGAGAGACATTGTTACCTCTAGTCCTGCCCTGAAAGAAATGATAAAGGGAGTCCTTCAATCTGCAGGACACTAAATCTAACTCAAAGTTTTAGGAAGAAATATCAGATCTCTGATAGGATATCTTTAGGAATATCAGATTTCTGATAAAGATAAACACCCAGGCAATGATAAAACCTAGTATCATTGTAACTTTGGCTTGTAATTCCACTTTTGTTTTCTAAATGACTTAAGAAACTATGCTTAAAAAACAATTATTAGTCTATATTTTTGGACAGAAGATGTATAAAATGGATTTTATGACATCAATAACTGAAACTCATAAAGTCATATCTGTATAGAAATGGAGTTTTTATGTTACTGAATTAAGCTGGTATAAATTCAATTCAGTGTTATAACTTTGAGATATTAAATATAATTGCCATGATAGCCATAAAGAAAATAGCTATAGAATATACATAAAAGGAAATGAGAAGAGAATTAAGATATTTTACTACCAAAATAAATAAACATAAAAGAAAATAGTAATGCATGAAATGCATGAAATGAGGGGTGCATGAATTGAGGGACAAAAAAACTATGAGGCATATAGAAAATAAATTGAAGAATAACAGAATTAAGTTCCCCTTTATCAGATAATATCATTTAAATGTAAATGGATTAAATTCTCCAATAAAAAGACAGAGATTGGCAGAATGGACTTGAAAAACGTGACCCAACTATATGCTATCTACAAGAGACTCACTTCAGATCCAAAGATGCAAATAGACTGAACATAAAAACATAGAAACATATATTCCATGAAAGTAGGAAACAAAAGAGAGTATGAGTGGGCGGTACTAATACCACGTAAAGTAGACTTTAAATCAAACATGCTTACAATAGGCAAAGAAGGACCTTACAGATTAATAAAAGATTCAAATAGCAAGAAGACTTAACAATTATAAACACTTGTATACTTAACAATAGATCATCTAGATATATGAAGCAAAACTTAACAGAACTGTATATGTATAAACCTCATTTTGCTCATTCATTTCTTAATCAGAGGACATTTGGGTTGTTTCCAGCTTTAGGGTTTTGTGACTACTGCTGCTATGAACACAGCCATACAAATATCTGCTTTGAATATTTTCAGGTATATAACATATATGATTCATCCTTTAAAAGGAATGAAATTCTGACACATGCAGCAGCATAGACGAACATGCTGAATGAAATAAGCCAGTCACTAAAGGATACTGTATGATGCCACTTATATGAGATCTCTAGAGGAGTCAAATTCATAGAGGCAGAAAATAGAATGGTGATTGCCAGGGATTGAGAGAGGGAGGAATGGACAGCTGTTGTATGATAGATATAAAGTTTCAGCTTGGGAAGATTAAAAAATGTTGGAGACGGATGGTGGTGGATGCACAGCATTGTGAATGTACTTAATGCCACTGAACTGTTCACTTAAAGATGATTAAAGTAATAAAATTTTATATGTATAAAACTGTGGTATATTATACAACAATTTTTAAAAAGTAAATATTTTTTAACTCTATTTTCCCCAACAGTTGCATGTATTTATTGAGTTCTTTCTATGTGCCAGCTAGAGGCACTCCCAAACACTTTACCTGTGTTATTTTATTTAATTTCCATAATAATCTGATGAAACAGGTGTTATCCTTATGTCTATTTTTTTTTTTAAGTGAGGCACAGAAAATTTAAGTACTTTATCCAAGGTCACAGAACTTAGCCACTATGGTGTTTAGTTCAGTTCAGTTGCTCAGTCGTGTCCGACTCTTTGCGACCCCATGAACCGCAGCATGCCATGCCATCACCAACTCCCAGAGTCCACCCAAACTCATGTCCATTGAGTCAGTGATGCCATCCAACCATCTCATCCTCTGTCGTCTCCTCCTCTTGCCCTCAATTTTCCCAGCATCAGGATCTTTTCAAATGAGTCAGTTCTTCACATCAGGTGGCCAAAGTTTTGGAGTTTCAGCTTCAACATCAGTCCTACCAATGAACAAGGACTGATCTCCTTTAGAATGGACTGGTTGGATCTCCTTGCAGTTCAAGTGTCTCTCAAGAGTCTTCTCCAACACCACAGTTCAAAAGCACCAATTCTTCTGCACTCAGCTTTCCTAATAGTTCAACTCTCACATCCATACGTGACTACTGGAAAAACCATGTGCTGTACTACTTTCAAAAGGAGTGAGAAACCAGTACTTTATGTTATTATAGATTTGATTATCATCATGTGGTCTTTGATCAGCTGCTTTGCATCTCTGCATTTCCTTGGATATGAAGCTGGAATTTAGCATTTCCTAATGTGGCTGTGACCTTCCTAGGCATAGCTATAGTAGGAGGTGATGTGGCCAATCAGGGTTAAATAACCTCGCAAATGGTGAGTCCCACACTCACTACCTAAAGAATCTTTTATGATTGCCTTCCATGACATTAAAAGTCCAAAGGCCAACTCTACTACTTACTTGCTGTGTGATTTTAGGCAAGAAACTTGACTTCTTTGAGCCTCTGTCTCCTTGTCTAAAAGATGGAAATCATAACATCTTTCTTGCAAGGCTATTGTGAGTATGACTCCAAAGTCCTCAGGCCTCACTGTCCTGTGAATACAACTGAAATCACATCAATGTTAATATTCAAACTTCACTGGCAAGGGACTCCCCTCCGTTCATCAGACAACTGAGAATCTGAATTCATTTCACACTCAACATAAAACTACATATCTCGATATGATATGCACACAACCAGAGAGATAATCTGAAAAGCCATATATATGCTAAATAGATTGTAGCTACTTTTTTATTGCTTTAAATAGAACATAAGGTCAAGGTGGAATAATATCTATATTAACAATCTAGAGTTTAGATCTTATTTTCTGACTAATCTCCACCCATTTTAAATAGGGAACAATGGAAATAAGTCAAGTTGCTCAGTCGTGTCCGACTCTGCTACCCCATGAACTGTAGTCTACCAGGCTCCTCAGGAACTTCCCTGGTGGCTCAGACGGGAAAGTGTCTACCCGCAATGCGGGAGACTTGGGTTCAATCCCTGGGTCTGGAAGATCCCCTGGAGAAGGAAGTGGCAACCCACTCCAGTACTCTTGCCTGGAAAATCTCATGGATGGAGAACCCTGGTAGGCTACAGTTCATGGGGATCGCAAAGAATCAGACACAACTGAGTGGCTTCTCTTTTCACTTAATGGGAATAATCTTTGAACTGCAGCATGCACATTCCTGGATTAAATACAACTCTTATATTCTGTTTTGGTGCAGTAGTTTCCAAGGCACATTGCTTCCATATAATCTCCCCAGGCACCTAAGAGATCATTTAAGGGAGTCACTGTGATACTTAGGTGACAGGGGAAAGGGAGGAAAATAATATAATTCTTTTTCCAATACAATTGAAAAATATCTTATCCTATATGCTCATAGATCTTTAAAAATAACTTTTGTTGTGTCAAGTTATTATAAAATCACTGGCATGTAACTCAAAGAGTTCAAAGAATTGAGGGAAATTTTCAGTTTCTTTCACTGCCATGTGTCTCTATGACCAATACTTGTTATTCTTTACTTGTATTGTTGTAGCCACGCGTTCTGGGAAACAAACTCACTCAGAAGGACAATGCAGATAGTGAAGTTCAGTTTATTACACCGGCAGGCCCAAGGCAGAGTCTTCTCTTAGCCAAGAACCCCGAGCAGTTTTTGTGAAAACCTTACATACCCTAAGTGTACCTGCTCAAATCCATCTCCCCAAATTCTCTGAAACTAGTCTAAACAAAGGAAAAGAAAGATACAATCAAAGTTAACCCTGATTCGTACGCTTTAAGCCTAGGTAGTTAACAGTGGGCAATTACCAATAAGCCTGTGGTCATACCCCAACAAGCATAACAGAATTTATGATTCTGTTAGGTAGGTAGAATAGGGAAATGGAGTCCAAAATCGCGGTGGCTAAAAAAAAACAAGGAAGGTCAAAGGAAGGTCCGAGGACCAGAGTGAAGACTTCAGGTAGAACAAACAGCGCTCCTGGCTAAGCCCAATTTGCATAGGGCAGGCCCAGGTGGAGGCAAAAACATAAAAGGAAGAGCCAAAGCGCGAGCTCTCACTCTTCGTCTCCCGCAAGTGTGCGCTCTTTCTCTCCCTCTCCCTTTCTCCCCCTCTCCCATGAGCTCCTCCACTCTCTTTCCTTCAAATCTTTGAGTTGGCATGCCCCAGCGCTTCGAGGATGGATTCTCCTGCTATCTTCTAAATAAAATAGAGATGTAACACTGATTTGCCTAAGAGTTATAACATGGTTTGTCCAAGACCTGAGAGCTGTGACGCGCCAAGGGCTCTAATGTCTGTTGCTCCAAATCTCTGTTGTGATGAGACAAAGAACCGAGGAACATACACTCGCGTGACAATTCTATTCGGTTACACAGATAGGTGATGGAGAGTCTAGGTACAAGCCCTGGGGCTCTTCCATCCAGGGGTCTGGTTTTCCAGTTGATATGTCGTTTCCATAGATACTGGGCATAGAGCTCAAAGTCCACAGTCCAGCCCAAGATGGAGTCCTGCTTTCAAAATGGAGCCTGTTCTGTTTCCTCCTTCAGTATAAAGAGGAAAAATAGTAATAGAATTAATGCTGTGCTGTCTCACACAACCATAGGGATTGTCCATGATTATCTGTGCTTCTGATTTTAGAAGATCCAATTTTCAGTCAGAAAAATATTGAAATTAATATATAATTGAAATATTTAACTGAAATTAAATTTAATCTTTTATTTAAATTTGTCAAAATGTATGCTGTGTTACTGTTTTGTCAACTACAATGAGAATGCAATTCAGAAAAAACAAGTTTAATAAATAGAGTTCATGATCACCACAGAGTTAAAATCTTTAATATATTTTAAATTAATTTTTATTGGAGTATAGTTCCTTACGATGTTATGTCCCTGCTGTACAGCAAAGTGAATCATCTCTGCATATATATGTATCACATCTTTTTTGGATTTCCTTCCTATTTAGGTTACCACAGAGCATCAAGTAGAGTTCCTGATGCTATATATTAGGTTCTCATTATTTATCTATTTTTATATATAATATCAATAGTATATATCTGTTAATCCCAATCTCTCAGCTCATCCTACCACTTTCCCTTAACCCCTTGGTATCCACGTTTGTTCTCTACATCTAAAATTTTTAAATTTCAATTTATATATATTTGTCAGAGAACTAAGATGGGAGAAGACCCCTGAGAGTCCCTTGGTCTGCAAGGAGATCAAACCAGTCAATCCTAAAGGAAATTAGTCCTGAATATTCATTGGAAGGACTGATGCTGAAGCTGAAACTCCAGTACTTTGGCCACCTGATGCAAAGAGCTGACTCATTTGAAAAGACCATGATGCTGGGAAAGATTGAGGATGGGAGGAGAAGGGGATGACAGGATGAGATGGGTGGATGGCATCACTGACTCGATGGCCATGAGTTTGAGTAATCTCTGGGAGTTGGTGATGGACAGGGGAGTCTGGCATGCTGCAGTCCATGGGATTGCAAAGAGTCAGACACAACTGAGTGACTAAACTGAACTGAAGATGGGATGATCAACAAAAAGATTTTAGATTAGAATTTTAGGGATAGAATTAGACTAGAATTGGGGGAGATAAAATGGAAACAGATATTCAGATGGAAAAGGAACATGTAAAATTACCAACAAAGAATAATTTGGTTATGTATCCATGAAAATGGGACTTCCTAGGTGGTGCAATGGTTAAAAAAAAAATCTGTCTGCCAATGCAGGTGACACAAGATCACGCAGATTCCCTGATCAGGTGACTCAAGGATCAGGCAGACAAGATCAGGTGACACAAGGTCAGGCAGATTCCCTGGAATAGGAAATGGCAACCTGCTCCAGGATTCTTGCCTAGAATATTCTACATACAGAGGAGCCTGGTGTGTTACAGTTGATGGGGTTGCAAAGAGTCAGACACAACTGAGCACACAACACATCCATGAAAATAGATATTGATGATTATCAAATTGTTATGATTTCATTAGAGTCCTTGTAAAGAATGACATAGCAGTTTTGTTTTAAAATGTCAATATTTAAAATATGTTGAAAATTCTTCTTTGTGGCTATTTAAATAAACATAAAAATTTTAGATGGCAACTCAAAAATACATGAGGGGTACATAATTTTACATATGAAAAATGTTAGGAAACACATGAGCAAAGCATTTGAAGGCCATTGACCTAGAATCATTCTTGACCCAGCAAATGATCAAGCAGAATGGCCTGACCCCACCAGGACTGGAGGTGCAGTTCAATTAACAAATTTATGGTCACCAAAGGGAAAAGATTGGGAAAGGGATAAATTAGAAGTTTGGAATTAACAGATGCACACTACCATGTATAAAATAGATAACCAAGTTCTGTTATAACCCATAAGGGAAAAGAATTTGAAAAATAATGAATGTATGTATATGTATGCTGCTGCTTCTAAATCGCTTCAGTCGTGTCTGACTCTGTGCGACCCCATAGACAGCAGCCCACCAGGATCCACCATCCCTGGGATTCTCCAGGCAAGAATGCTGGAGTGGGTTGCCATTTCCTTCTCCAATGCATGAAAGTGAAGAGTGAAAGTGAAGTCGCTCAGTCATGTCCGACTCTTCGCGAACCCATGGGCTGCAGCCCACCAGGCTCCTCTGTCCATGGAATTTTTCCAGGCAAGAGTACTGGAATGAGTTGTCTTTGCCTTCTCCGATATATATGTACAACTGAATCATTTTCTTTTACACCTGAAACAAACAAAACATTGCANCGCAAACCCATGGGCTGCAGCCCACCAGGCTCCTCTGTCCATGGAATTTTTCCAGGCAAGAGTACTGGAATGAGTTGTCTTTGCCTTCTCCGATATATATGTACAACTGAATCATTTTCTTTTACACCTGAAACAAACAAAACATTGCAAATCAACTATACTCCAATATAAAATAAAAAATTAAATTGAAAAAAGATAAACAAGCATATTTAAAATTTTAATGTAATTGGAGAAAAAAATCAATCTAAATTGGTCAAGTCGGATGTAGCTAGGAGGCTCCAGTCAGAGGAGCTGGGGAGAGACTTACACACAGGAGGTATGGAAGCAGAGCAAGCAAGTTACTGATTGTCTGGGAGCTTAAAGCCTGGTTGGTTGACTGTTTGTGACTGTCTGTCCTCAGGTTTCAATTTTGTAACCTTGAAGCATTTACATGCTTAGATTTGAGTTTGCTTGTAGAGGCGCCTGGGCATCTGGGACCTTTCAATCTAAGGCCCTCCTTGTTAAACTAATTTAACACTATCACGTCTCCGAGCCAAGGTAAAGCTCCAGGTTGCGTGGGTAGGATGCCTGACAGTGCTGGAAGAGTATGCGTGTGTGTATCTGTGCACCTGTGTACTGGGATGTGTGTGTGTGAGAGGTCTGTGTGTGTGTTGGCATGGTTGTGTTTTGGTGTGTATGTGGTGAGGCTGTATCCCAAGGCCTCCTTGCTCACACTCTCCCTGAGGATCTGATTCACTATTAGTTAACAACTGTTCAGGAGAATTGTGGCTTCCCTCACAGTGAAGGCAGAAAAGTATCAAAATATCAAAACGTAAGAGAGTTATAATATTTGAAGAGGTCTTAATCCACTTCTGCTTAATAGCACCTCTTGAAAATATGTGATTAATGTGTAAACCATATAGAATTTTGTGGGACCCAACGCTGTCTTTACACAGCCGCACTGGCGAGGAAACTGCAGCTTTAAATCCTCCTCCGAGTTAACTGAGTCAAGAACAGCATTCCTTCTATAAGAGGATAAAAAGAACCTCCCAAAGGACTTAAAAGTCTGACAAGAAATCTTTTAAATTAGCAGGGGGCTGCCACAATTGCGTATGTAATGTCATGGCAAATTTGATTTTTCACATCCAAACCTGGCCACCTGGGTGGAAAGAAAGCGTCTCTTCCTTGGGAACCAAGGTGGAGACAGCCAGCTGGGTGTCCCCTCATATTGTTACTGTAAGTTTTCCCCCTCAACACACAAATGGTCACTGTTAGAAAATCTATATGCCTGAGGTGCAAAACAGGTCAATTCACATTTTCAAGATTGAAAAGTGTTCTTTGCTTTATATAGGTATTCCAGAGGCATTCACTGAAATAGAAAGTTCCTCGGCTGCATTTAAATAGATTCTATTTACAAAACATCCATAAATTAAAATCACGGGAACTCAACTTTGCAAACTAAATGAGGCATATTCAGTGTAGCCCTTACTGGAGATCATACCTTTAAGGAACTGTGTGACCGAAGAGGATGAAATAGTGAACTTTAGACTGGTGGTTGCAAAGGATAGTAAGTCCGCCAAGAAAAGACTTGCAGTTGGTGGTCTGGCCTGGAGGGGTGAGGCTACAGGTCGGAGACACCGAGTAAGAGGGTCAGAACAACTGTTACCTGAACCCTGCTTCAGAGGGTTCGCCTCTGCCTTGTGGTAAATAGGCCAGCGTGGCTCTGGTAGAAGGAGCCAACCGTCCAGGTTTTCCCAAGGATAACGAGAGCCCGAGCCAGCAAATTTAAAAACCAGACAGTGATGCTTTCGCCAGGAAAGTGCACTTTTATTAAGGCAAGAAAATATGTAGCTAGAACGGCAATACTGTGTGAACAGCAGAACTTGCGTTTTACGGTCAACACACACTCAAGGGTATAAATGCAATGGGAAAACGGATACACTCCAGCACCGCACTGACACTGGTGCAGGAGGAAGACATTTCTTGTCTAAAAAAATGCAAGTGGGTTGAGGCAAGAAGTGACCCAGTCATTTCAAAACTTTGGCTACCCCATCTTTGTGTATCTGAGGGAAAAACCCTAAGAATTGTGGGACTCTGTAAAAAGGCAGTTTCTCATTCCTGTGAGATCCCAGGAGGCACAACTGGAAAAGAGGGTAAGGAGGGAAATTTGAGGTGAGCTGGGAGTAACCTCCCCAATTCTGGGGCAATCAGGAAAAAAGATTCTCTTCTTCCAACAGAGCATTCTCTCACTAAGTGATCTCTTCCCAGCCTTATAGAAAAGCTGCCTCACACCACAGGAAACACACAGGCTCCTCAGCCAGAGGTCCAGGAGAGCAATTTTCCCTCTGATACCTGGGTGCACTGCCACCCCTCCTCTTTGCCTGTAGCATGGATGCAATGAAATAGTGCCCTTTGCATGTTTAAGACAGGACTTGGCTGATAATAAACTCAGCCCATGGCCACACTATTAATAGATAATGTTATTAATAGAAACTCACCCCTGCTAATCTTCACCTGTATCATCTGTTATTCTTTAATATGCACAAGGTTTTAGTTTGTTTGCCTTTCCCCTACCCTGAGTGCCGTATTCACTGCCCTCCCGGTTCTTCAGTTCTTCTGATGGTCCTTTGTGCCTGCAACTCATTTGGAGGAAAGAAAAGGATTTTGGGCCCAGGCAAGTTCTCCCCTGGAGGCCCTGCTGAGACCAGTGGGTCAGAGGGAGCAGCAACTTCCTCCCCCAGGTCTCCATCTGCTGAAATGGCCCTGATTCCTTAACTGCAGGCACTTAGAAGGGATGTTTTGCTCACCTTTGCATTTTCCCATCAGGTTGATAAATTTCCTTCAAAGGGATGAACACTTTCTTTTTGTGATCACTTTAAAACACATTTGAACAAAATAGTCTTACAAACAGAAAACAGCCCTACATCCCCAAGTTGTTATCTAGACAGAACCTGGAGAGTTTCTCATATTCTTCAAAGAAGTTCAGTGGGAATTTGCAGACAGCGGGGTACTATGGCGGGATGTGATCAGGAAGCCCTGTGGTCAGTACACAGAAGGAAGAGTGGGAGGGCAGGAAGCCCAAGGGGAATCCTGGTGAGTCTCATTTACTGATGCTGTGCTTTGGGGCAAGATGAATTAATTTCTGTACTGGAAGCTACAGTTTCTTTACTTGGGAAATTCAAGACCGAATCTGGCTTGCTCACAGCTCAGCTATAGGATGCCCTGACTGTGTCCCTGCCCGTCCCCTCTCATGGGCACCAAGTGTTCTGCCCCAGGGTTGGCCCTTCCTCTTCTGGGATCCCCAGTTGTCTTTGTGCAGCTCCTTCTCAGCCCTTTCACCTCCTCTCTCAGCTCATCTGCATCACCTTCTGTTCACTGGTAAGCTGGTGTTGCTCAACTTCTCAGTACTAACACTGACTTCTCACTGAAGTTCATTTCTGAATTATTTTCATTATTATCTTAGTTTGCAGAGTTATTTTCTTAGTTAATTTATGTTGTTTCTTCTTCCAAACAGGATTTGGAGTGCCTCAGCCTGGCTTTCCGGCTGTCTGCCTGGTTGGGGTAGGGGGCTCAGACCCTGTTGCATTTTGTTGTGTGCGTGAGTGCTCATTCACTTCAGTCGTGTCCAGCTCTTTGCAACCCTATGGACTGTAACCCGCCAGGCTCCTCTGACCACTGGACTCTGCAGGCAAGAATACTGGGGTGGGTTGCCATACCATCCTCCAGGGGGTCTTCCCGACTCAGGGACTGAATCTACTTCTGCTGTATCTCCTGTATTGCTGGCAAACTCTTTACCCACAGAGCCACCAGCAAAAAAAAAAAAAAAAGAAGCAGATTCTGTCCTTATGTACCACAAAGTAAAATGACCCCAATTCACTGTAATCTAGTGAAGTTTGCCACTGGCACAGAGATAGCTGGATGGACTGATGGACAACATTGGAGCATAGGAAGAGATTCAAGAGACATAAAGGACAATAATAACCAAAGTAATATTTCAATTTAGAAAGAAAATAATTACTTTAGTAATTAATAGTGCTGGCATAATAAATTCTTCATCCAAAAGAAAACATAGCTGAACTTTTACTTCACACTATATACAGAAATAAATTCCAAAAGGATTCGAGACTTAAATATTTTTAAAATACAAATAATAAGAATATTTTTAATTAAAGAGGTTATCTGTGTAAATGTACAGTATAGATGCCCTTTCCAAGCCAGACAATACCAAGAGGCTATGAAGAAAGGATATATTTGAACAAATAAAAATGTCCAATTTTTGTGTCATTTAAAAAAAAGCAAACTATGAAGAAAAAATCTGTAGGAAAAAAATCCAGAAGGTCAGTAAACATAGGAAAAAAATGCTCAATTTCACTGAGAGTTGGAAAAATGTAAAACAAAATAACATGTGACAATGACTTCTATATCATGCTATTGACAAACATTTTTAGAAGAAAAAGAATGAAATGCTCTCAAGAATACCAAAAATAGACAGTGGAGTACATTGCTAGGGGGGAAGGGGAGTGACTCCAATTTGGGAGAGTAATGCAACAAAATTTGTTTTTAAAATGACATATAAACCTACTTCATTTTTGTGAATCTATTCTCCAGAAATAAAAGCATTAACATATTAGAATATACACAAGGGGATGTTACAGAGAATTGCTTATGATAACAAAGGAGCAAATCCAACTAGAAACAGCCTTGGTACCCATAACTAGAGGCATGGTTTTATAAGTGGTGTCCATCTACATGATGGAATATTATACAACTTTTAAAAAGAATGAGGTAGCACTGTATATGAACTGTCAGTGCTGTGTTGATAAAAGAGGAAAGCAATTTGCAGAGTAATTTTCAGAGCATGATCTTATTTCTGTAAAAATCCATAATGCCATTTTCTCTTTCTATGTGCGTATATGTTTGGGTGATGAGTGAGAAAGATGCAGTCAGAAAGACAAAATCTGTTGACTTTGGTTCCCTGGGTAGAAGAGGGAATGTGTTGGCAAGATTTTTGTGGATGTCTACACAGACTTATGCTCTAGTGCTGTGTCACTTGTGTAGTTTTGTTTAAAATTTATTGCAGTATAGTTAATTTACAATGTTGTGTTAGTTTCAGGCGTACAGCAAAGTGATTCAGATATGCATACACAGACATATTCTTTTTTAGATTATTTTCCCACTGAGGTTATTACAGAATATTGAGTAGATCTCCTTGTGCTATACAGTAGGTCCTTGTTGGTTATCTATTGTATATATATATCAATTGTTGTATGTGACCATTAATCCCAAATTCATAACTTATTCCCCCCACCATATTTCCCCTTTGGTAACCAAAAGTTTGTTTTCAAAATCTGGTTTTATTTCTGTTTTGTAAATAAGTTCATTTGCATCATTTTTTAAATTGTATTTCACATGTGAGTGATATCCTGTGGTATTTGTCTTTCACTGATTCCGCTTTGTGTGATAATCTCCGGTTGCAATCGTGTTGCTGCAAATGGCATTATTTCGTTCTTTTTACGGCCGAGTAATATTCAGTTACATCTCTGTACCATGTCTTCATCCATTCCTCTGTTGATGGACACTTAACGTTGATGCCATATCTTGGTTATTGTATTTGTCTAATTTTTAAATGTATTTAAAAATGGTTTTTGAAGGAGAGACATTCTCAAATGTTACCCAGATTCCTAGGGCCCCGTATTCTGTTTGAGCTTTGGGATAAAAGCTTGAGAATCTGTGTCTTAAGATGATGCCCACGTGATCCTTGGTGAGGTGGCCAAGGATGTCTCAGAGAGCGCAGCAGCACAGAGCTGCCTGGGAGGTACCGGCCACACGAGGTTGGGTGGGGAAGACCATTTGGAAGGAAGAGAAGGAAGGCAGGTGAGCAGTGGGTAGAAACCCAGGATATGGAGGGAGCACAGGAAGGGGGAATCCCTTCCTCCAGGCTAAGAAGGAAGAAGAGAATGGTCAAAGGAAGATTCTGAAACATTTCATTTCCACGGGCAGGAAAGGAAATGGAGTAGCTGAGGTGAGAGTGAGGACCTTGGAGAAAGGGTGGGAAATGACTGGGCACCCTAGGGGCAAGCTGTGCTCAGAGGCGGGCCTTGCTCAGAAGCTGAACATCATGTACCTCACCCATCACCAGCAGGACCAGACAGAGCACAGCACACCCTTTCTTCCCAAAGAGGGTGAGTGGCGGCTGGGGTGGGTCAGCCCTCTGTGCTTGCTGCCATGACCTGCAGGAGGGACGCTGTGATTTGTGATACACAGTTATTACGAGCACAAAATTGGGTCAGGTCCCAACTGGGGGGCCTAGGAAATGATGCCCATCATTTCTTAAGTGCCAGGTGTTGTGCAACTGACATTTCTAACAGTCAACAGTTCCTTAGGGTAGATACGATTATCCCATCTCCAGAAAGGAAAATTGAGGTTTAAAGAATTGGAAAGACATGATCACTCTGGGCTGGGGTGGCTTTAGGGCCAACATGCCCATGTGTCGCTCGTTAAAGCTCTGGTTCTCTCCGCTCCCTCACAGAAGGAAGGTCTGGGGACTTACCCAAGCCTTGTGGACAAGGGTATGAGCCCGGTGGCACCGTAGCCTCTGTCTTCAGGCCAGTGAACAGGCTGACCTTCCCTCTGCGAGCTGAGCCCACGGGATTCTGCTCTGCTGGCTCCTTTTTTCTCCAACCACTGAGCAGCTCTGCTGGTGACTCCCCCTCACCACTGCACTGACACTTCACTGCCCTGAGAATGATGTAGCACAGAGCAGGGGTCAGGGGCCCAGCACGGCTGTGCTACCCCCAGAGCCCCAGGGCCCAGCTGGGAATCCCCGTTAGATCAGAAAAGTGGGCCAGCTCCCTCTGCTCTTCCGTCCTCCCACTGGGACAGCCCAGGTTCCTCTCCCCCATCTGTCTGCCACCCGTGCTTAGGGCAGGCAGAGTGGTCTTGACCCCAGGCCAGTGTGCCAAGGAGCAGGGGTGGAAGCCTGTCTGGGGGGATGGTGTGGTCCCAAATCTCTCACTAAGGGATGATGTGGGGAAGCAGTGTGAACATCTCTTATCCAAGGGTACCAGTTAACCGCTGCTGTGTGAATGTCAGGGCCTCCTAGGGGTTGTGGACATGGAACCAACTGAGACCGTCCACTGCAGAGTCCCGAATGTTTCATTCCCTCTTATATCCTCACCATGCAGAGCAGTATCTGGTACATGCAAGCCCCATAAAAATGCTGAATAAATAAATGACAGGCTTGGTCTTGGCCTTTAGAAGCATAGCATATGGGAGAATCAGACATCAAACAAATCATGTAGCTCATTCACTCCAATTGTGATGAGGATGATGAAGTTCAGGATGAACTTGGAATTATTTTGAAAAGTGTTAGATGATTTTTCCTTGAGTGAAATTTCCAGACTCTTCTCAGTTTCAATATGAGAAAAAAAATCTTAAAAAGTAGCATGAGTCTAAGGCAAAATTGCCACTGCTATTAGATAATTCAGCATGCTATAGCATAATTTAATGGAAGAATAGATTTTCAGTGGTAGTGAAAACAAACATAGAAAAACGTGTGTGTGTGTGTGTGTGTGTGTGTGTATGCACATATGTGTGTGTGTGTGTGTGTGTGAGTACCCAAGCCCCTCAAGTCATGAGAGTAAGGGGCCAGAAGCCTCATCAGCATAGTCCCAGCAGGGCTTTGGATCAGCTGTTTATCATTTGCAATTTGTCCCCTCCCCTCCCAGTAATGGAAAACTGAACAAATCACTTGATTAAGATGCTCTAAACTGTCATCTCTCTCTTGTCCTTGTTGCCAAGCTGCAAGCCCCTCTGTGAATGGGCAGGAGCTACCATATATAGTGCCTAATTACCCCAACTCCTCGACCCTCTCAACTGAGGTAGTTTCTCCATACAAGTTGGGCTTAGCTGCCCCATGAGCCCTCCATAAAGATCAGGCTCTCTTCCACAGACCCACTGCCCCACCTTCTTAGCTGAGTCTCTGACCATTAAAAAAACAAACAGCAGATGTGGTAGACCATTGTGGGAGGCTAGATGCCCTTAAGTCTCAGCTATTTGGCAGAATCATAATCATGATCAAGTGACTTAAATATCTGAGCCTTGATTTGCTCATCTGCAAACTGGAACTGATAATGTTGTCTAAGGGACTTGGTTGTTGAGAGGTAAGAGCAAATGAGGGTGCATGTACAAAAGCCCAGGGGTGAGGGGAGATGAGTCAAGGCTGGGAAAGGCACCAACATCCACAGAGCCTGATGCCTCATCCCCCCCAGGCCAGGAGAGAGCATTTACAGGGATGCCCAGCCTTGCATCAGCAGAAAGTCAGACAAAAGCTGAGATCACCTCTTTCCCCAGGTCTTTCCTCTGTTGGGAGGTGTCTATTTGTGTGGTTGCTGTGTGTGTCCATTTTGGCTGCTATAAAAAATCCCACAGACTGGATGGCTTATAAGCCACAGAAATATATTTCTCACTGTTCTGGAGGTTGGAAGATCAGGGTGTCACATGGTCAGGTGGAGGCCTCTACCTGAGTCATCATAGGTATCTTCTCCCTGTCCTCACACTGTGAAAGGCATGAGGTAGTAATCTCATCCTGAGGCCCCCCTCCTGACCTCAGCACCTCCCAAAGGCCACAGACCAGCATCGTTGGGGTGAGGATTCCAACATAGAAATTAGGAGGGGACACAAGCATTAAGGAGCTTCTCAGGTGGCACAGTGGTGAAGGATCCACCTGAGAATGCAGGAGACACAGGAGATGTGCATTCGATTCCTAGGTTGGGAAGATCCCCTGGAGGAGGAAATGGCAACCTCACTCCAGTATTCTTGCCTGGAAAATTCCATGGACAGAGGAGCCTGGTGAGCTACAGGTCACAAGGTTGCAAAGTAGGACACAACTGAGCAACTGAACACACACAGCAGTCAGACCATAGCCGTACCACTGGATTCAAATAAAACAGGCAGCCGTGCTCGGCCTCCAGATCTGGAGGTCTGGGGGGCTGGGGAGGTGAAGGGAGACATTTCAGTCACTTAGTCCAGTTGGAGTTTAGTTATCCAAAGAACCCTTTAAACTCTTGAATGAAAGTTTTCTTCCTGCTCAAGATCCTATGGGACACGGTCTTAAATCATCAAAGAAAACCACATGAGTGCTTGTAACCACATGAGTGGTTACTCCGAAGAGTAACCCAGCCAGCCCTTCCCTCAGAGGCAAAATGCCTTACGTAAGGTTCACCTGGTACAATTCACAAGCCAGCAGCTTGAGTCTCTGACCTCTGAGGTCATTTTGGCTTCAAGTCAAAGCAAATGGAAGTCTGATCCGCAGATACAGGTAAAAAGTAAAGGGAAAAGAAACAAAATCTGAGAAGCTGAGTGCAGCCCCAAAAGCATCCTCCCATGCCTCAAGCCTGTCTGCACTTGCGTGGCCCTGGCTGACGTGCTGGGTCCAGACCAGGCCAGTAGCATAGGTTCCATATGGATGATGCTCTAGCTGCAGCAATGGGTAGAAGGTACCCATGCATCTGGCTACAGCCCGACCTCAGCAGACGCTTATGTCTCCCACTTGGGATAATCCTCTCCAGACTTATTCCTTAGTGCAACTCAGAGCAAGAATTAAAACTTTCCCGTGGTCAGCCTCCAGCACTGGCTTCTATAACTGTGGAAGTTTGTTCTGCAACCGAAGGCCCCCAGCCCAGGAGGGTCTGTCCACACCCAGTAAAGGTTAGCAGGCTGCAGCTGCGGACCCAGTCTGTCTGGGTGAATGTGCCATCAGGATGCAGTTCCACTATCCACTGAAGAACAAAAGCCCCCAAATCCCAAGGTGGGCCCTGACTAGAGCCCTGACCTAGGTCTCCCCAGCCTCCTGGGGCCTCCATTTGCTCATGTGTAAAATGGGGGGATTGGACCTGACTCCCCACTGTATACAAGAGAGGGTGCAGGAGAGGGCTCTCTGAGGGAGCAGATTGGGGTCTGGCCTGCTGCTGAGCCTCCAAACTCTACTGAGCCACAGAAGGAAGCCATGTACCCTGGTTCCCCTGCTGGGGCAGGGGGAACCACTCCTCCTCAGGCTGCTTGTGGGGGTCAGCTGTAGGCATTTTGAGGAGGCTCACAAGCTGGAAGGGTACCCAAAGGGACATAGGCATTGCCCCACAGGAGGATGAACAAATAGCTCAGTCTTGTTCTGAGAGCAGCACAAAAAGAGGTTTTGCTGTTTGCTTATTTTTGATAAGAGGATTTATGGGAATTCACATATTTTAACATATATCTTTGACAGCATCACAAGATGTTCAGAAATGACACATAACTCAGAAATGCTGTCTGTCACCAGAGACCTCCTGTAGCATCAGGTCTTCACAGACTCCAAATCATTTTAAATTAAAAAAAAAAAAAAAAAGCAAAACCAAGCAATTTAGAGTGCATTCTCTTGAGGGTTAAGTTAGCTTGAGTATACCAGTCATCACTACTTTTTTCTTACTCTTGTTGATACTGCTTTTATAATACAGGTAATAAACATGAACATGCAATAAACACAGGCCTGGAAATGCAGGGTGTCTATCTTTCTTCAAAGCAGAGGATGTGGTCCTGACACACACTCCAGTTAAAAACAAATAAAAACAGAAACAGCTACCCAACCCTGCCAACAGATCAAACAGCATGTCTGCCTGGGTCCAGGTGCCCATATGAAAGCCTGACAGCACTGGTACCATTGGACATGGGGCAAACGGGAGTAGAGCGACTCAGACTGCCGGGTAAACTGCCGGGTAAACTGCCCTGTAAACACGCTGAAACCTGAGGAATGAATCTGGGCCTGATTCTCGGGATAGTTTAGCCCTTTGCTGGAACAGCCTTCATCTGTGCTCTGGCTCATTAAAATTCTCAGGTCACCCTGTTTCCCAGGGATACTTGAGTTGCAGATGCTCTTAGAGGCCTTGAGCAGGCTTAGAAGAAATAAAAGACTGCAATTCTGCCTCCAAGGTATCTTCCTTCAAATGAAGAAACAAGCAAAATCCACATAAAAAGATAGCAGATGGTAACATACATAAAGAAGTACACTCTCACCAGGGTGAACAATGTGTCCAGTGCAGGGGTTATAGGATCAATGAACGGTTAGACTGGGAGACTCAGAGAAAGCTCTGTGAAGTAGTGACTCCATCACTTTGGAAGAGCATAGATAGTCAGATTCCAGACACCCTGGTCAACAAGGTCTATCCTCCAGGGTGACTCTCAGGACAAGCAGGCATCTGGGGACAGACAGAGGAGCAGAAAGGGAGCTGAGTGGAGGGAGCCTCATGGAAGACCCTGTCCGTGCAGAAGGCAGCTCCTGTGCATCTGTCCACAGAGCATACCTCCGGGGCCTGGCGTCCACTGACCCTCAGCTGAGTCCACCCTCAGCTGAGAAGTAGGCAGCTCTGCTAAGGGGTCAGGAATGGATCCACCACAGAGCATCTGAAGAAGGGAATTCTGAGACAACGTGAGGGAATGTTTTTATGACAACAGAAGCTGGAAGTGATAATACATAAAACAACAAGGCTTAGGATAGTTTTAATTAGAAAAAAAGATAAATGACACAAAACCAGCATAATATTGGCTTCATTCCTTTGTGATCTTTTAAAGACAGCCTAAAAAGTCAGAGGAAAGCACATAGCCTGCTGCAATAAAAAACAACAGTGAGGTGGATATTCATTTATATTAGTTACATTATTTTTCCATCAAGTCAATGATATCTGTACATCAACACCTGGGCATGATAGAATCCAAAATCAGTAACCTTCCTTCCAGCGTCCTAAGTCTGAGATTCTGCACACTGCTCAGACACCAGCCACTCCTCCAGGTTAGGTACCTGAAGCAGCTGCAGAGACTATAACCACTGCATTGTTGATTAGGAATTTAATCTGTGGCCTAGTTTCATTTTTTTCTAAAATGAAGGTAACATCATCTACTCCAGACTGTTTTTCTGAGAATTAAATGAAATGGCAGTGCTAAAGTTCTTTGTAAATTGTAGTGCCTAAAAGGGTCATACAGGAGCCAAGGACAAAGGAGAAAGAAAAATGCATAGCCTTACATGCATCTGTAGANTCCAGACTGTTTTTCTGAGAATTAAATGAAATGGCAGTGCTAAAGTTCTTTGTAAATTGTAGTGCCTAAAAGGGTCATACAGGAGCCAAGGACAAAGGAGAAAGAAAAATGCATAGCCTTACATGCATCTGTAGATGCCTGCAATGCAGGTAGACCTGGGTTCAATCCCTGGGTCAGAAAGATCCTCTGGAGAAGGAAATGGCAACCCGCTCCAGTACCTTTGCCTGGAAAATCCCATGGACGGAGGAGCAAGTAGACTACAGTCCATGGGGTCACAAAGAGTTGGACACAACTGAGCGACTTCACTTTCACTTTCACTTTGAACCTAGGGTGAAAAGTTAATTAAAGCTCCATCATCAAAAATTTGACCCCATCTACACAGAAGAACTATACAAAAAAGATCTTCACCACCCAGATAATCATGGTGATGTGATCACTAATCTAGAGCCAGACATCTTGGAATGTGAAGTCAAGTGGGCCTTAGAAAGCATCACTACGAACAAAGCTAGTGGAGGTGATGGAATTCCAGTTGAGCTCTTTCAAATCCTGAAGGAGGATGTTGTGAAAGTGCTGCACTCAATATGCCAGCAAATTTGGAGAACTCAGCAGTGGCCACAGGACTGGAAAAGGTCAGTTTTCATTCCAATCCCAAAGAAAGGCAATGCCAAAGAATGCTCAGACTACCGCACAATTGCACTTATCTCACATGCTAGTAAAGTAATGCTCAAAATTCTCCAAACCAGGCTTCAGCAATATGTGAACCGTGAACTCCCTGATGTTCAAGCTGGTTTTAGAAAAGGCAGAGGAACCAGAGATCAAATTGCCAACATCCACNATATATATATATATATATATATATATGATACAGCACAGGGGAAAATAGCTATTATTTTGTACTAACTGTAAATGTGTTTCCCTGATGATTTTTGACATTGACATATATGTGTTGGTCATTTGATTTTTTTCTTTAGAGAAATATTTATTCGAGTCCACTGACCATTTTTTTTACTTGGTTTTCTGCTACTGAGTTGTAGGAATTTGTTATACATTTTAGGTATTAATTCCTAACAGATTTGTGGCTTGCAGATACTGCATTCCCATTCCAAAGGTTGCCTTTTCATTTTATTGATTTATTTTCTTGCTGTGCAGAAGCATTTTAGTTTCTGTAGTCCCAATTGTTAGTGTTTGCTTTTGTTGTCCTTTTAATGTCATATTCAACAACTCATTCACAAGACCAGTGTCAACAATTTTACCACCTATGTTTTCTTCTAAGAGTTTTTCAGTTTCAAATCTCATGTTTGTCTTTAATCTATTTTGAGTTAATTGTATAGGGTGTAAGGAAAGGGTCAAAATTCACTCTATTGCCTGTAGCTGTTGCTTTTCCAGCACCATTTGTTGAAAACATTATCCTTCCCCCATTGTTTCTTAGCTAATAACCAAGAATACCCCACTGTAATCCTGGCTCTCTTGTCAAAAAACAATTGACTTTAAATGCATAGGTTTATTTCTGGATACTTTTTGCTTCTTCATTGATCTAACATGTCTGTCTTTATGCCAGTACCATATTGCTTTGATTACTATAATTTTGTTGTATATTTTGAAGTCATGCGGTGTGGTAATTCCAGCTTTCTTTTTTCTTAGTATTGTTTTAGCTATTTGGGATCTTTTGTGGTGCCATATTAATTTTAAGATTTTCTTTTAGTTTCCATAAAAATGTTTTTGAGATTTTTATCCTAATTNGTTGTATATTTTGAAGTCATGCGGTGTGGTAATTCCAGCTTTCTTTTTTCTTAGTATTGTTTTAGCTATTTGGGATCTTTTGTGGTGCCATATTAATTTTAAGATTTTCTTTTAGTTTCCATAAAAATGTTTTTGAGATTTTTATCCTAATTCTTACCTTACTGTACTGGCTAAAACCACCGGTACTTAAGTATTGAAAGGAGATATTTTTACTTATTTCTAATTTTAGGAGAAAACATTTAGTTTTTCACCATTGAGTGATATTAGGTGTTGGTTTTTGTATATGCTCTCTGTGAGTTTTGAGAAGTTTCCTCTTATACCTAGCTTTTAAAGATTATTTTTAAAATATTTCAGATTTTGTTAAAAATTGTTCTGAGTTGATTGAGATGATCATATGGTTAAGTTTCTGAATATGGTGAACTATGCTGATTATTTTGGAATGTTAAACCATTACTTGGATAAGTCCTACCTGGTCATAGGCAATTTTTTATGCAATTTAGTGTTTCCTAGGAAATGGCAACCCATTCCAGTGTTCTTGCCTGGAGAATCCCAGGGACAGGGGAGCCTGATGGGCTGC
>SJYV01048517.1:0-15316 GCA_006410875.1 Neotragus pygmaeus | reverse complement strand
AATAGATGGGGAAACAGTGGAAACAGTGTCAGACTTTATTTTTGGGGGCTCCAAAATCCCTGCAGATGGTGACTGCGGCCATGAAATTAGAAGATGATTACTCCTTGGAATAAAAGCTATGACCAACCTAGGTAGCATATTCAAAAGCAGAGACATTACTTTGCCGACTAAGGTCCATCTAGTCAAGGCTATGGTTTTTCCAATAGTCATGCATGGATGTAAGAGTTGGACTGTGAAGAAGGCTGAGCACTGAAGAATTGATGCTTTTGAACTGTGGTGTTGGAGAAGACTCTTGAGAGTCCCTTGGACTGCAAGGAGATCCAACCAGTCCATTCTGAAGGAGATCAGCCCTGGGGTTTCTTTGGAAGGAATGGTGCTGAAGCTGAAACTCCAGTACTTTGGCCACCTCACGAGAAGAGTTGACTCATTGGAAAAGACCCTGGTGCTGGGAGGGTTTGAGGGCAGGAGAAAGAGGGGACAACAGAGGATGAGATGGCTGGATGGCATCACGGATTTGATGGACGGGAGTCTGAGTGAACTCCGGGAGATGGTGATGAACAGGGAGGCCTGGCGTGCTGCGATTCATGGGGTCGCAAAGAGTCGGACATGACTGAGCAACTGAACGGAACAGTTGGAAAAAAGCTGGCTTCACTCATAGAAGCAAAGTGAGCGTGTTATCAGTGAGCTGCCCTCCCTTTCAGTAGGCTACAGAAACTTCTCCCTGCTCTCGGCTTGTGTGTTGTGCCCCACTTCACCACCCTCCCCTAAGAATCTACCCCACTCGTTCTGCCAGAAGCCTAAGCTCATTTCCTGCACAGATGAATTTTAAATCCATCTTAAATGTTGTTTCCATTTTGTAAGATAGAGCCAGCAGGCTGACATCACAAGAGTGGAGGAAGGTTCCATTTTACCCCATCAGTTCAGTTCAGTTCAGTCGCTCAGTCGTGTCCGACTCTTTGCGACCCCACGAATCGCAGCACGCCAGGCCTCCTTGTTCATCACCATCTCCCAGAGTCCACTCAGACTCACATCCATCGAGTCCGTGATGCCATCCAGCCATCTCATCCTCGGTCGTCCCCTTCTCCTCCTGCCCCCAGTCCCTCCCAGCATCAGTCATTTCCAATGAGTCAACTCTCTGCATGAGGTGGCCAAAGTACTGAAGTTTCAGCTTTAACATCATTCCTTCCAAAGAAATTCCAGGGTTCATCTCCTTCAGAATGGACTGGTTAGATCTCCTTGCAGTCCAAGGGACTCTCAAGAGTCTTCTCCAACACCACAGTTCAAAAGCATCAATTCTTCAGCACTCAGCCTTCTTCACAGCCCAACTCTCACATCCGTACATGACCACAGGAAAAACCATAGCCTTGACTAGATGGACCTTAGTCAGCAAAGTAATGTCTCTGCTTTTGAATATACTATCTATGTTGGTCATAATTTTTCTTCCAAAGACTAAGCGTCTTGTAATTTCATGGCTGCAGTCACCATCTGCAGTGATTTTGGAACCCCCAAAAATAAAGTTTGACACTGTTTCCATTGTTTCCCCATCTATTACCCGTGAAGTGATGGGACCGGATGCCATGATCTTCGTTTTCTGAATGTTGAGCTTTAAGCCAACTGTTTCACTCTCCTCTTTCACTTTCATCAAGAGGCTTTTTAGCTCCTCTTCACTTTTTGCCATAAGGGTGATGTCATCTGCATATCTGAGGTTATTGATATTTCTCCCGGCAATCTTGATCCCAGCTTGTGCTTCTTCCAGTCCAGTGTTTCTCATGATGTACTCTGCATAGAAGTTAAATAAGCAGGGTGACAATATGCAGCCTTGACGTACTCCTTTTCCTATTTGGAACCAGTCTGTTGTTCCATGTCCAGTTCTAACTGTTGCTTCCTGACCATCCATCCCTAAATTTTCAAGTAATGGGGTCTCCTTTTGGTGATTACACTGTGAATATAGCATTTGTGACAGTCCATGCAGCCTTTACACCGTCCCCATGTCATGCTCTATCAACACCATCCCCCTGCCAAGGCCATATGTCTGCCTGCCTCTCCCAGTCTATGTCTTTTCCTTAGCCAAACAAACTTCTTACAGGTCTCTTTGATCATTTTCCATTTCCATGCCAGAAATAAACCTTGTTATCCTCTGTGTCTGGAACATCCTCCCACTTTCCAAACCATATTGTTTTTCATTTCTGCATTGATTTCAAAATCTTCCTCCTTCAGGTGGGTTTAAATGTGATGTCATGACATCACAACCCATATTCTTCATTAAGATGGTGGTTTTTAAAAGCACATTGCTTTATTTTGAAAACACCCAATAGTCAAACCATTGACTGCTACCTGTGCCTTAGACCAGGCACATGAAATTAGATTACAAAGCCTAATTATGGGCAAACAAAAAACATCTCCAGAAATTCCTGTTTTTTTTTTTTTTTTAATTGGAATGGCTTTGGGTAAGCCAACCTATCTGGCAGGCAATGATTTGTAGTAAAAGTATTTGAAGGACCTGTGTAAGATCTCTCCCAGGTGAATGAAGTAAGAAAAATATAGGATGGATTGCTCCAGCATTCCCAGAAAGATATGAGGCACATTAATATTATTTTTTCTTTTAGCTTCAAGAATCTCATATTTCATTTGAATTATTAAAAAAAAAAAGTTTGGTTCACCGGATGGTTTGATTAAGTAAGTGTTCTCTACTTAAATAGTGAAAATAAATATCAAGAGGATAATCACACATGCCAAGTGTGTTCAGTGAAGCAATATGTGTAGGCAGCATTGGAAAGAGTGACACAGTGATTATCTGTGCATAACTTGGTCATAATATCATCACTGTCTAGACTACTAGACAATTAACATCCAGACATACTATAGCTCAGATTGAGGAAGGCCATTAAAAAATGAAAGATAGAACTGGCCTCTTTGGGAAAGAAAGATCTAGCTCATATTTGTCTAGAGAGGTATTCATTGGAATTTAACTTTGGACTGAGATATGCTTTTAGTTTCAGCTCCCTTTTATGAATCTCTGATTGACCCCCATGTTCACAACTGTCAATAATGACAACTGTATCTGTCAATCAGCTGGTTTAATAATTTTATATGTATTTAGTGCAAACACATTTGTTTGAGGTGATAATTAACTCTAGTTTACACCTCTTCATGCTTCTCCATCTATTTTGATTTAAAGGGCAGATTTCAACATTTAAGGAAATGTCAGTGTTGTAATGAAAGTTCTGACAGAAGACAGCATGACCCCAACATCCTCAGCACAATCTAACAGGGATATCTATAAGAAAGCAACGGCATGTCTTCAAGTGATCGTATGCCCTTCTGTCTAAGGGAAATTTATGTCATCAGTTCAAAGAGTGGCAGAGGCTGCTGTGTGCTCACACATTCTCAATTCTTTGTTCTTCTGCTGTAATAGCTAGACTACATTTCCCAGTCTCCTTTGTTATTGGGTGGTGTCACGTGATTGAGTTCTGACCAATGACATGTGAGCAGAATTAAAAGCATGGTGCTTCTAAATCTGGCCCTTAAGATCCACCACCTAATTCTCCATGCTCTCTCTCTCCCCTTGTCTACTGTCTGTTGGGAATAAGAGCTACAAAGCCCTAGGTAAGGGCAGATTCAGAAAAAAATGAAGCAAGTCAACACTGGAAGAAGGCTATACCACCTGGAAGTCTTGCATTTATTCATGGCCCGAGTGAGAAATAGAATTTAAGTCATTGAGAATTTTGGTTTGTTATAGCAACTTGTTAAAGCAATTTTGGTTTGTTATAGAATTCTGTTTGTTATAGCAGATAGCCCACACTAAACAGTGCATTTAGCTGTCACAACAGCTATTTATTGTGTGCTAAAATCTAAAATAACTCTCAGATGTACCTAAGGCAGCTGAAGCATATTTTTCAGATGTTTAAGGAACTGCATCCAGTGTGGTCACTCTCTACATGGATGCATCCCATGTAATTAACATGTTCCCAGAAGACTGCCTATTGGTTTTCAGTACCCAAACATCATAGAACATATCTTTCAATATAACACTGATACTTATATCCCAAAAGGGCAATACAACACCCAGTCTACTAATGAGAAAAGACCAGACAAAGTCAGATGGTGGGACAGCATACAAACTACCTGACCAATACTCCCCCAAATTGTCAAGGTCATCAGAAACAAGGAGAGTCTGAGAAGCTTCCAAGACCAGGGGAGCCTGGTCACACACATCATGGCTCCATGTGTTGTGATATCCCGATGGTATCCTAGGACAGAAAAGGACATCAGGGAAACCTTGTGTGCTTACTTGTTAAGTCAGGTCGACTCTTTGCAACCCCATTGCCTGTAGCCTGCCAGGCTCCTCTGTCTACAGGTTTTCCCAGGCGAGAACTGGAGTGGGTTGCCATTTCCTTCTCCAGGGGATCGTCCCAACCCAGGGATGGAACTTATGTGTCCTGCATTGGTAGGTGGATTCTTTATCACCGAGCCACCTGGGAAGCCTCAGAAAACACTAGAGAAGTCTAAGTAAAATATCAACTTTAATTTATAATAATGTTTCAATACTGGTTCATTAGTTGTGATGAATATGTGTAGCGATGTAAGATGTTAACAATGGCAGAAACAGTATGGGGTAACAGAAACTCTGTTTTAGCATTCCCATTTTTCTATAAGGGCTTCCCTTGTGGCTTAGCTGATAAAGAATCTGCCTGCAATGCGAGAGACCTGGGTTTGATCCCTGGGTTGGGAAGATCCGCTGGAGAAGGGAATGGCTGCCCACTCCAGTATTCTGGCCTGGAGAATCCCATGGACTGGAATTCACTATGGGGTTGCTTGCAGAGCTGGATACGACTGAGTGACTTTCACTTTTCTTTTAATTTTTTCTATAAATCTAAAACCATCTCAAAATTTTAAAATGCTCTTTTTTTTTTTTAACTGCCTATATCAGTTTTCATAGATGACTTATGAGGAAAATCTCGAGTTACAAGTGGACATAGTGGGGTGAAAGTGTGGGTCAAGGTCGGGGCGGGGGGAGGGTGTGTGCCTTGGGTGTTGTCAGCTCTGGGAGAGGCCAGTTCTGCACAAACAGCAGCTGCTGTTAACAAGCTTGGCCACGGCTCCGGCAGTCAGAAAGCAGAGTTGTAAGCATTTATCATGTCAGCCTGACACTGAGGAATAAAAGTCGACAGAAGGTGAAAGGGTTTGAGGTTTGGAATGGGAATACATGGGACTGCCTTGCACCACGAAGGCCCTCTGAAATCCATTCAATCATAACTTCCTTGCATTGTGATTTTACTTTTAATCTGTTCTGTCTCAATTCAGCACTGAAATGATAAATTCCTTCAAGAAAGGACTGAGTGTATTTTACTCATCTTGCCAACTCTCCATCTTCTATAGTCCATACGCATATGCCACGTGAGTGCATGTATACACACACACACACACTTCCTACACACACACACACACACAGTACCTAGCAGGCAGGCCCTCATAAACTGTACGAACATGGGCACCGAGACATCACTGTGGAGTAGAAGGAGCAAGGCAGAGACCTTCATTTGACGGCTGTCCAGGATTTGGGCAGGATGCTTTGTGGAAACTCTGGTACAGAACCAAAAGATCAGGGAGTGATGCATTTGCTCTGGAGTTAATGTTTTCTTAAACATAATTCAGGTTGAAAGAGTTAATGTTTTATTTTTTGCCCTACGATGAAAACATAACACCAGAGATACGGAAAGCCAGCTTTCAAAGGCAGATGCTGAAATAACAAAGTCGCTTTTAAAATGAGTACTTAAGAAAATGGCCATTTTAAGTGGCATGGCACCAACATGGTTACACCAGTATTTATTTTTCTGGGGAACGTGTGTGTATGTTGTGGGTTGTAAGTGGAACACTGGCCAATCCTGGCCAGGCATAAAGGAATCATTTAGGGCCCTTCAAAATCATTAGGACTATTAGTCCTGACTTGAAATGAGTGAAATGCACAAATGCCTGCCAGTGGGGAACAAGTTCTGCTACTTTTCAAAGTCATCAAAGTGAGCTGCTCTGGGAAGAAATGTTTCAGAGCAGGAAGCCTGCCTGTACAACTGTCTGTGACATGCACCTAGCCTGCACGCCAGGCTGTGACCCTTACTGGTCTCACAGGGCTCCACAGCAGTGCACGACAAGCTGTCATTGGCCACCCTCTCAGTGTCCAGTGAGTGTCCTTCCAGAAGCATCAGGGCACCTTGCTTTACCTGTACGTAGAGAAGGTGTGGGGCTTCCCAAATGACACTAGTGGTAAAGAACCCTCCTGCCAATTCAGCAGACTTAAGAGACTCCCTGTTTGATCCCTGGGTAGGGAAGTTTCCCTGGAAGAGAGCATGGCAGCCCACTCCTGTATTCTTGCCTGGAGAATCCCATGGATGGAAGAGAAGAGACTGATGGGCTACAGTCCATGGGATTGCAAAGAGTCAGATGTGACTAAGCAACTCAACATGCACACATACACACACAGGGGATGTGAGCCTGCTCGCAGCAATCCCTCCCTCCTAAAGAGGTTGGCATTGGGTCCCAAGCAACTTCCCTGCAGGAAGAATCAAGACTTCACCCCTCCAGTTTCCTAAAGGTCTGCCCTGTTTGCTCACAGCACAAGGAAGACTGTTTATTTCACCTATCATTAAATTGAGGTGTCACCTGATACCTGCTTCGCTAAAAACATTCTTTCAGAACAAGCTGAATGCATGTGGTTTGGAAGAGAACATTTGGATAGATGCAACTAGCTGAGTTTTTTTTTTTTTTTTCTTAATTCGATAAATGTAGATGCCTACATCACCCCAACTACATATATTATGCATTGGGGCAAGAACCTTCAGCTTTTGAGGTCCTAGAGAGTATACTTTTTAAACGGAGGGACTGGCTTTGGCCAGAGGCCTTCAGAATGTGACTGGTGCAGTCAGTTTCATGGGTTACAACCAGAGTTGAAACATGGAACAGAAGAGAGTAAAATGAGTTTTTGTTGTTTTTATTTGAGGGGGGGCAGGTGCTAAGTCCATAAAAACACATATATTGAGGCATATACCCACCGTGTTATAAAATATATTCTGAATTCTGAATATATTTGTGCAGTATACTACTGCACATATATGAAATCTAGGAAGACAGTACTGATAAACCCATTTGCAAGGCAGCAGTGGAGATGCACAGAACATGAGGCAGGGGGAGGAAGGAGAAGTTAGGATATATGGAGAGAGTAACATGGAAACATCCAGCACCAGATGTAAAATAGATAATCAATGGTAATTTGCTGTATGACTCAGGGAACTCAAACCGGGTCTCTGTAACAACCCAGAGGAGTGGGATGGGGAGAGAGGTGAGAGGGAGGTTCAAGAGGGAAGGATATAGGA
Source organism: Neotragus pygmaeus (assembly GCA_006410875.1). Taxonomy (NCBI): domain Eukaryota; kingdom Metazoa; phylum Chordata; class Mammalia; order Artiodactyla; family Bovidae; genus Neotragus; species Neotragus pygmaeus. Next base: position 7,949 of record SJYV01048517.1, on the reverse strand, counting down.
TATAGGTATACTTATGGCTGATTCAGTGACCCCTCTTGACTCTGGTCCTCATTGGGTTCAGCTAAAAGGAAGCCCAGCAAAGCATGGAGGGAAAATAGACTGCTGAAATCAGCCTTCATTTCCTCAGCTTGAATTTCATGGGGTCTCAATGAGGAAACACTCCTTGCCTATGTCACTGTATCCTCAGTTCAGTTCAGTTGCTCAGTCGTGTCCAACTCTTTGCAACCCCATGGACTGCAGCACGCCAGGCTTCCCTGTCCATCACCAACTCCTGGAGCTTACTCAAACTCACATCCATTGAGTCGGTGATGCCATCTAACCATCTCACCCTCTGTGGAGCCTTTCTCCTTCCACCTTCATTTTTTCCCAGCATCAGGGTCTTTTCAAATTAGTCAGTTCTTTGCATCAGGTGACCAAAGTATTGGAGTTTCAGCTTCAGCATGAAGCTGCTTCCAATGAACACCCAGGATGATCTCCTTTAGGATGGACTGGTTGGATCTCCTTGCAGTCCAAGAGACTCTCAAGAGTCTTCTCCAACACCACAGTTCAAAAGCATCAATTCTTTGGCTCTCAGTTTTCTTCACAGTCCAACTCTCACATCCATACATGATCACAGGAAAAACCATAGCTTTGACTAGACACACCTTAGCTTATTCTAATTGGAATCTGCCTTCTGTCTCTTCTGGAAGTGGGACAAATATAATGAAGTCACTTTAAATTATAGTTGTGTATAGGCTTTATCCATAATAGTTTTATATATAAATTGAAGTTTATGGGGAGGAGGTAAGGGATTTTTGCCTTCTATAAAATACTCACTTGGTTGTAAGTTGACTACTATATTTTTTAACAAAATGTGGGTGGTAGTTATTATGGTTCTTTGATGTAATCAGTGCAAATGTATTCCAGAGATTAGCTAGAATCCTCTTTTCTTGACTGGGTGTATCCCAAGATAATTGCTAGACAATTTAGAAGGATCAAAGAAAACAGTATCTAAATGAACACATTTCCATTGATTGTATTCAATTAAAAGGTATTGTTTAATTTGATTTTCAACCCACAGGAACAATAAATTTTCATTTGAAAGTTCTTATTTGCCCAGCACCATTCTAGGTATTTGGAATACATCAGAAAATACAACAAAGATTTCTGCCCTTATGGAGCTTACATTCTAGCAGAGGGACACAGAAATTAAACTGTATTTATTATAAGTAAATGCATTCTATTAAAGATGCTTAATGCGATGAAAGCAAGCAGACCAGGGTGAGGAGGGGCAAGTTGCAATGTTACATTGAAAGGTCAAGTTGAGTTTCAGTGAGAGGAAACATAACAAAAACTTGAAGGGGAACACAGGTAATTGGTCAAGACATCTGAGAGAATATTCGGGCTTGAACCATCCATGCTTCAAGGAGGTTGACTGAGGCCACAGGTTGAACACAGAGGCCAATGTGATTGGTGCTGAGTGGTGAAGGGGGGCAGGAGTTAAGGGGGAGATTGCAGTGGAAGGGAGGGACCCCTGGTTGTTACTTTCTGTGAAATGGAGAACTCTTGAAGGGTCTGGGCAGGAGAGTGATATGAACTGACTTCAGTGATAAACACGCTAGCTGATGTGTTAAGGATAGACCATGAGGAGGAAAGTTGGAAGCTGTGAGATCTGTTAGGAGGTTAACTGGGGTCGTCCCAGAGAGGTGGGTGGTTCTGGATATTTTCAGAAAGGAGACCCAAGCAGATTGCAGTGAGTTGAAGAGAAGAGTCAAAGATGACACCAAGATTTTGGGCCTGATCAAATTCTAAAAGTATCATTCATTAAACTCACATCATGGAAAATTATAGCTATGAGAATCAGCTATAGCACTCTTCTCAAATGATGGAGACAAATCTCATTGTGAGAATTCAATTTCCAAAGAGTTGGCAGTTGACTATGAACCACTGGACACCTCCAACAGAACACAGCTTATAAAATTCCACACTCGCTTTTTGTCTTCCCGTGTTGATTATTTCATTAGCTTTTTGTGGAAGTTCTCATTACATTGGTCAAATCGCGCAGAGTGACTGTGGAAGGTTTTTGAAGGAGCCAGACTGCAAGTTTGGTGCCAGATTTCAAATCAAGTGTGTTTGTGCGAACAGTGTCCTATTAAAATAACATTTTGTAGCTTACTTCCATAGACATGTAGCTGTTGCTCTGCATGCTGGCAATTAACTACTGATGTATGGATGTTTTGTTACAGCTGGTGCTAAAAAAGAGACACATTCAGTGAATTATTTTTTAAGGTTTGAGTACTTCATAGTGCTGATTGCTGTGAAGAAAAGGGCGGGGGAGGAGGAAAATGAGAATGCAGCCATTTACAGTTAGTAGACCCAGAGCGAGGCTTTTTAATCTAGTCCAGATAACCAAACCTTGTCTTAAGATGCAGAATTTATAGCAAGAAGGGATTATGTAAATCATAGATCTCAGCCACCAGCTTTAAACAGTGAGGAGAAGGAGGCCCATTATGTTAACTGGCTGAGCCAAGAGCATTCAGAGTAGAACCTAGCTGGATGAACGGCTGGCTGGTGTTTCAGCCTAATATCCAGTCTATTTCCCTTCTTTCTGTACTATGAAAGTGGAGATACAGTGGGCTTGCATTTCGGGAGTCAGTGGAATTTCCAGAAAGCCTGGGTTCTTGGGGCTTTGAGACCCACCAGAAAGAAGAGCCCTGGTCAATTTTGTAATGTAATAAATGGGTATTGTTTAAAGCAGCTATGCTTTTAGAAATTTGTTACAGAGCGATAGAAAACTAGTACAGTGCTCCTCAAGCCAAGAGAGATGACATCTAAAATGTTAGACCTTCCCAGAGTCAACACAATGGCTTCTAGGTATTGAAATAACAAATTTTTCTTGAGTGAGTCAGGTGAAAACATCACGTTGTTTGATTTTTGCCCCAAATCATGGACTAATTTAGCCTTCTCTGATGTCACACCTTATCACCAAGCCTCAGTCAAGACAGACAGGAGGTACCAGTGACAGGACCGGAGCTTTTGAGCATCACCTTTTGTCAAGGGCTGTGCTAAACCAGATGGAGCACTTGAGGCGAAGAGGTCTTTGTAAGCCACCCTGGTCAGCTGCTTGTCAGTACTAGAACGTTAATCATGTTTCTCATCTAATGAGCTTTCTGCTGGTCTATATTTTCTTCCTTATGACTTTTTAGGTCTGTGAAGTTCAGCAATTAGGGGACTGTGAGTGTGTGTCTGAGGATGTGTGTGTGTGTGTGTGTGTGTGTGTGTGTGTACATTTTCTTTAGGCAGACACATTTCCCCCTTTACTTCTTAGGCTATTGCATTGTGTTTTTCAAAGTTTACACAGCAAAAAGAACTATAGCTTAAGCCATTATTATACTGCTGCTCTATTTTTATATATCATTATTCATTTTTTTCTTTCTTACAAGTAGAGTACATGAAAGCATCAGTATGAACTTTCTCTAATTCCCTCTCATCACTGTAATCCTTTAAAATTTTCCTCTTATTTCTTGCTGTTCCTCTCCTATTCTATTCACTTTATTAAAATGTTCTTTGAATGTTTTTTTGATGGTGAGAAGGAAAAGGAACCAGTTAAAGAGTGGTGAAGCCACCTTGTTCTTATGAAAAATGAAGCAAATGAAGGCAGTACATTTAGAAATTTTTCAGTCTCTGGGGTTGAAATTGCCTGGGTATTAACTACACTGTTTACTCCACCCTTCAGCAAAATAAGTATCTGCCTTTCCCTCAGGCATGCCCCATAGAACATAATCTCCCTATTCTTTGATTTCTCCACTGATGAAAAGAGGCAACAATTGTGCCCACATCACAGTACCATCAGGGTTACATATAATTGTCATGAAGGAGGACAGAATAATGCCCACCCAATTTTTGACCCTTTGGTCTAAGTATTATTTTGAGTTAAAGGCAACTGAGAATCAATGATGGAGAAAGAGTTCTCTGTCTAAAAGCAGAGCACAAATTTCCCTTTGAGAAGGGTATCTCCCCACCAACTCTACTAGAAAGAAAAGAGCAACTCTTATCATTGAAGACAGGGCATCAACACTAAGATGAGTTTGCATAAACAGACTATCCTTAAATAGCCCTTATCTTCCTTTGGTTCCCTCATATATTTCCTAGTTACTTCCTCTAAATTTATCATTTTCAAAGCCTGGACCCTGTTTTCTTGTTTGAAAGGGTACCAGGTCTAACCACGTACTTGAGTTTCACTTCTCTAAATTCTCATACACATAAATATTAATAAAAATTAATATTTCTCCTGTGCTCTTTCTCCTGTTAATCCAAATTTTTTTTGTTTAATTCACATCCTCCTAGAGAAATATTCTAAAAGGGTGGAGAAAAAGCTTTCATTTCCACTTGATTAAAACATATCTTACACCAGTGTCTGGCATATGACTAGATAAACTTAGATATTGTCATTATCCTTTTTCTACCTTTATTTCTTCCATGTTTTTCATAAAACAATTTATTAAATATCATGAGATATATACTTTAGAGGAAACGATAGTTATGTTCAAAAGTCTCAGAAAAAAATCGTATAACATTCGATTTTTAAAATTAATAGAAACTATATTTCTTCTCCTTCACCATGTTATAAGTTTGAATCTATGTAAAGTAAGATGTTGTCTGTAAAGCTGAAATTTTCCCAAGCGTATTGACATATTTTTCTCTACAACAACCTTAGCATAGGTAACAGTAAAAATATATAAATGTGAAATACTAAGTCTCATTTATCTATCCCCAGGTTTTTAAGTTGGCTACAGTTGTGTTAGAATATTATATAAGTTATAGATATACAGACATGACTGAGCAGCTGAACTGAACTGAATAGATATACAAGATGCTGATTTACAATTTCTAAATGTAATATTCTATTTATAATTACTATAAATATTGGCTATATTTCCCACATTGTATAATATACAATTATTGCTTTTTTATACATAATAGTTTGTACCTCTTACTTCCCTCCCCTTATACGTCCATCCTCCCTTCTCTCTCCCACTGGTAATCCCTAGTTTGTTCTCTATATCTGCTAAGTCTACGTTTTCTTTCTTTTTTTTTTTTTTTGGCTATATTCACTAATTTGTTGTAATCTTTTTTGATTTCACATATAAGTTATATCATACGGTATTTGTCTTTCTCTATCTGACTTGTTTTAACTAGTATAATGCCCTTAAAGTCCACTCATGTTGCTGCAGATTGTAACTTTGTGCTTTTTTTATGATTGAGTAATATTCCACTGTATATACGGACAACATCTTTATGTATTCATCTGCTGATGGACACCTAGATTGTGAAAGATTGTTGTTGAATCATGACACTGGGATTCTTGGCCCCCGGAGGAGAAAATTCAATCTGGGGCCAGAGACGAGGCTTGGTCGCTCAGAGCTTTTGTGTAATAAAGTTTTATTAAAGTATAAAGGAGATAGAGAAAGCTTCTGACATAGGCATCAGAGTGGGGAGAAAGAGTACCCCCCTGCTAGTCTTTAGCTGAATGTTATATAGTCACTAGCACTAGTTTCTGTTAATAAAAGAAAAGAATGTCTTAAAACTCAGAATGGCACCAGGCCCCTCACCCATAAGATAATAATCTTGGCACCAAATGGTTCATCTTGGGCCATAAAATGATTAACTTAAATCTTGAAGAAGGGCAGATCACCATACGAATAGTTTCATTTACATAAGATTAGAGGAACAACATCTGAATATAACATACTGGTTTGTCAAGTAGGTTCTGAGCCAAAAGGCAGAACGGACTTGAAGACAGAGTTTGGGGTAAATGTATAGTACATTAGCATAACTTAAGATAAACATTCCCATAAGAAAAAGGCATTGGTTAACTTCAGGTGAAACTAGGTGCCACTTTGGCAACACAGAATTTTAAGAGAAACTTCCTTTTAAATTTGTATAGAGAAGGAAAAAAATATCGCTAGTTTGTTTTCTCCTGCCGCTTAAGGGAGATAAAAATGTCTGACACTTGCAGGCTGTTTCCTCCATTTGGAGACCCCTGGCCTTCCTGTCTGTTACCCTCTCAGTTGCTTTCATACCTTGGCTAGTGTAAACAATGCTCCTATGACATGCTTCTATGAACATCACTCCTATGAACATGCTCCTATGATGTGCATTTTTTGAATCAGTGTTTTGAGGGCTTTTGAATATTTTATTTCTTCCAATCACTCACCTTCTGCCTTCTCCACTTAGCCTCTCTGCTCTACAATCCCTGCTCCTTGAGGACAGGCTTTCCGGCCTCTAATTCTAAAGTCACTGATTTGTGTGTTTTCTGACACTGATTGTGTAACACTGCACATCAGTACTGTTTATTCATTTCCCTTCCTATTGAAGTATAAGCTTCTTAAGGACAAAAAAAAAAAAAATCTATGTAAAACATGTGTCTCTCCCACAATAACGCAGAATCTAGCACACAAATATGGAAGCAGGAGGGGACTTTCTCTGTTTTCCTGCCTTCTCCCCTTCTTTGAAAGAGAGTCCTCCAGATTCCTTACCTGAAATGAATCACTGTGTTGCTTTCTTCACCACTCACCTTTCAGAATTGAAAGAGATGTTTATTTTAGTTCCTGTTTTTCATGGTATGTCTTACTGTTGGCAACAAGTCTTTTTCCTGATATTAAAGGCCTTTCAGAGTTTGAGCCCACACTTAGGCGGTGGTGGTTTAGTTGCTAAGTTTTGTTCGACTCTTGCAACCTCATGGACTGTAGCCCACCAGGTTCCTCTGTCCATGGGATTTTCCAGATTACTGGAGTGGATTGCTATTTCCTTCTCCAGGAGATCTTCCTGACCCTTGAATTGAACCCGGGTCTCCTGCACTGAAGGCAGATTCCTGTATTGCAGGCAGATTCTTTACCGATTGAGCTACAAGGGAAGCCCTTTAGATTAGAAAGTTCGCTCAGTCATGTTCGACTCTTTGTGACCCCATGGACCATACAGTCCATGGAATTCTCCAGGCCAAATACTGGAGTGGGTAGCCTATCCCTTCTCCAGCAGATCTTCCCAACAAAGGAATGGAACTAAGGTCTCCTGTGTTGCAGGCAGATTCTTTACCAGCTGAGCCACAAGAGAAGCCTAAGGAAGAGGGATTCTTCTCTTTCACATTATACAGATTCCTTTGCTTTTTCTGCAGTTAGAAACATCTGCTAGACATTCTTTTAAATCATGATAACACTGCCTTTATTTATACTATTTCATTAAATCCTAATCATGAGTCATATTTAAAGCCCATGTTGAGTCATGCTTCCCAATGAGCTCTTGGAAACTAATTAAGTGTATCTTCTCCTCTCCCTTTCCTTAAATTTTTCTAAATTGTAATTTTTCTATATTATGCAATGTCATATTTAATAAAATAAAAATATTGTATGTTTGTATTTTTTAATATCATCTTGAATGTAGGGAAAATATTTTAATATTCTAAAGGGCAAAGATAGATTTTATGTGGGTATATATGGTTTACATTGTTTTGTTTCTTTTTTGGCTCCTAATCAGAAATACTCACAAGGCCAGATACAAAGTGAGAATTCATAAATATTTTGTCTCTTTGAATGTGATAGAAGTAAAGTCCTCTTAATGAACTTATTAGATGCTCACTTTAAGAAAGAATGGGAACAACACAAAGAAAGAAAATGTCTTTTAGTATCTGGGAAGACAGCAGTTAATAATGGCCTCAGCAAAGATAGTCCTAATCCCTAGAACCTGTAAATGTGACATTAAAAGGAAAAGGGGACTTTACAGATGCGATTAAGCTAATGTATTTGACACGGAGAGATCATTCTGAATTGTCTCTGCAGGTCCTAAATCCAAACACAAGGGTCCTTATAAGAAAGAGGGTGTGCTCCATCTCTCAGTCGAGTCTGACTCTTTGTGACCCCATGGACTGTAGCCCACAAGGGTCCTCTGTCCATGGGATTCTCAGGCAAAGGATA
>SJYV01048509.1:0-16962 GCA_006410875.1 Neotragus pygmaeus | reverse complement strand
CTCCAGGAGATAGTGAAGGACAGGGAAGCCTGGCGTGCTGCAGTCCATGGGGTCACAAAGAGTTGGACAAGACTGAGTGACTGAACAACAATATCTTACAAATCAGAACACTGAGGCCAGACCTGGCTGAGGTCAATCAGCTGCTAGGTCCAGAACTAGAATTTAGCTCCCTAGACTCCCTACTCCAGGGATCCTTTTGCTACGCCATATAGATTCCACAGCAGTTAATATAAAACACAGATTGTGCTGAATGGGAGAAAATATTTCAAATGACATGACTGATGAAAGAGTTAAAATACAACATATAGAAACAGTTCATACAACTTAACATCAAAAAAAAAAGCAATTCTGTCAAAAAATGAGCAGAACTGAATAGACGTTTTTCCAAAAAGGAAATGCAGATGGCCAACAGATACATGAAAAGATACCTGACATCCCTAATCATCCAGGAAATGCAAATCAAAACCACAATGAGATTTTCACCTTATACTTGTCAGAATGGCAGAAGGTCTGCAAATAACAAATGTAGGTAAGGATGTGGAGAAAAGGGAACCTCTGTACACTGTGGGCAGGAAAGTAAATTGGTGCAGCCACTGTGAAGAACAGTATAAAGAAGTTTTCTTAAAAAACTAAAAATAGAACTACTATATGACCCAGCAACTCCACTCCCAAGCGTATGTCTGAAAAAAACACTAGTTCAGAAAGATACGTGCAACCCAATGTTCACAGCAGCGTTATTTACAATAGCCAAGGTATGGTAGCAACCTAAGTGTCCATCATCAGATGAATGGATAAAGAACATGTGGTACGAAACTATAATGGAATACTACTTAGCCATAAAAAAGAGTGAAACGTCACCATTTGCAGCAATACGGATGGACTTGGAGGATATTATGCTCGGTGAAATAAGTCGGACAGAAAAAAACAAGTACTGTATAATATCACTTACATGTGGAATCTAAAAAAGTTACAACTAGTGAATATAGCATAAAAGAAGCAGATTCACAAACATAGAGAACAAACTAGTGGTTACCAGCGGAGAGAGGGAAAAGGGAAGGGCAGTATGGGGAAAATGGATTAAGAGTTACAAGCTACTATGTCTGAAATAAGCTACAAAGATACATTGTACAAAGGGGAGAATATAGCCAATATTTTATAATAACTATAACTGAGGCATAGCCTTTAAAAATTGTGAATCATTCTATTGCATACCTGTAACTTACATAACTATACATCAACTATACTTCAATAATAAATTTTTTTTAAAGAATGAAATTTTTTTAAAAACACACAAATTGGGACACACCTCTGCCTAAATCCCTTCTGTGGCTCCCCACAGCCTCTAGGATAGAGATGAACCCCTTAAGCAAGGCACCTGCATTATCTGATCACTGCCTACCTCTCCAGTCCCATCATACCATAGACACCAGCCACACTGAATCTCGAGTTACACTCCAAAATGTTCTGCACTCTCACATCTCTGGGCCTTTGCACATGCTTCCTGGACCAGGAGCGACCTTCCTCTCTTGGCCTATCTCATTCCTAGTCAACCCAGACCCAAGGGCGCTCTCACTACTCCCACTGCCCCACTCTCCTGAGCCGCCTCCTCTTCTGTGTTCTCTGCTGGACACCAGGCCTCTCTGGGAGAGAATCTAAGTGCACTAAGTATCTGTTTACCAGGCTGTGAGCTCTGTGAGAGTGGGAACCAAGTCTTTTTCATCCTCCAGTTTCTCCCCGACCCCCAGCACCTAGCATAGTGCCCAGTATGTGAGAAAAGCTCCACTAATGTTTGTATAATTAACTATCAAATTATGGAGTGAGTGAACCCCTGGGCAGCATTGATAGCACCTTGTTTATGTTCCTTGTAAAGCTACCTAACCTCCAGAAGGGCCAGCAGCACTCAGAATACCCATTAACCTCCAGCTTTCTCTCTGATCTCCCTTTCTCCCCATGTGGGAGGGTGGTGGGGTCTCACCACAACCAAAAGTCACGTGAGATCGTATCTCTGTGGGGAACACAGCCCCTGAGATCCAGGTGCCCCAAGTGATGCTTCCAGCTGATGCGAACAAAGGCCACTGAAGAGGGATGGCAGAGCAACTGCCTGGTCGCTGAGTTCACTTATCCATAAACTGAGCACGTTAACATGTGGCCACTGCCATCAAGGACTATGCAATTAGCAGCCCCGGGGCAGCAGGACCCAGCTGTGTGGCACCGCCCCATCCTGGCTGCAAATCTCTGGGTACCCGCCCTGCAGGTGGAATGGATCCCAGAGCCCAAAGGAGCAGTGAGTCCCCAGAAGACCCCTCAGGGGCTCTCAGTGATGTGCCTTGATAAACCATTTGCCTCCCAAATTCTATTTTCCCTACCCAGAGCATGAACGGCATACTACACCTGGTTTACACCTCCTGAGCACCACCAGCTGGTAGGGAAGGAAGGTGCCCAATGTGGAGAGATGACAGCGGAGACCTGACCGGGGGCCAGGAGCACGGAGATCCAGAGTGGACCGTCCACACTCAGCTGACCCAGGGCTGAGCCGGACGCAGAGACTGCTCCACAGGGAGGGTGGCCAGGCTTGAACAGCAGCCTGGTTCTCAGCTCCCGCGTGGCTGGGGCACACCAGCCAGGAGAACATCCGAGCCTTTCAAAGCAGCCCCTAGCAGCCCCCTCGAAGAGCATCCCTGGGGGCTCTGGCCACCAGTGGAAGCATTTTGAATGGTGGAGTGCAAAGGCAAACACAGATGGGACGAGGTGCCGGGAGCCACATACCAGAGCTGCCTTAAGAGCTGCAAAAGTCTCCAAGGACATCCAGGTGGGCAGGGAGAGAGGCGGGCAGGCAGAGGCCACCACAAGCCAGAGGGAAGGGTGCCCGGGGAGCCAGGGATTTCTAAGACTCCACCTGAGAACCTGGCAAGCAAGGCACTGGAAATTGTACTTCTCCTTTGGGTCTATTTGTCTCTTGTAATTTATCTAGTGCTTTCCAAAAGGTCACAGGGTGGCAATTTCAATATTGCAAAATTTGTAGAGATGCTCTCAAAGAAATGTACAAATTTCACAGGTTTACCCTGGCTTAAAGAGAATCTCTTTTATTAAAAGCATCTATTCTGAGCGCACTTTGGACAGATTTGGCGACCAATTGGTTAGCGATCCAAAAGGCCTTGTGCTATTAAAAGACTCACTGTGTTTTTTGTGGGTGGTAAAAAGAAATAGAAATCAAAGCTGTGTGCCAAGGTATGGTTTGTGGATGGAGGAGTGGTGTGTGTGTGATCACAAAACGCTTCATCACCTTGCAGCTCCGAAGCAGGAAGCCGGGTAAAGAAATGCTGATTAAAAGCAGAAGGACGCACGTCCTGCGAAGGCTCGCCACCTCCTGAAATTTCACAGGACCCCTTCTCACTTCCCTCTCTCAGCTTCTCATTAGCTAAACTCAATCTTTGTCATTTAGAGAAAAATAAACAGGGAGCCATCGCCTGAGGGGGAGAAAAGAGTTCCTATATTGGAACAAAACGGCTTCTACAAGCAAACACCTTTTTCCTCAGCCCCAGTCAGAATTCTCTATTTCTCTCCAAATAGCAGAGCCATTTCCTTCCTGTCAGCCCCGGTGATGCACAACTTCCTGTCAGAATAGCTGAGGAATCCAGGGAAATGTGTCTTCCTTCACAGCCTCCACCTCAGGTCTGCTGAGCCTCCAAATGTGCCCAGGGGTAGAGTCAGGGGATCAGGGAAGAGGCCCCTCCCTGACTCTGTCCCCACCGACACCCTCCCCTGAGCCCACTCCCACCCCACAGCANTCCAGGGAAATGTGTCTTCCTTCACAGCCTCCACCTCAGGTCTGCTGAGCCTCCAAATGTGCCCAGGGGTAGAGTCAGGGGATCAGGGAAGAGGCCCCTCCCTGACTCTGTCCCCACCGACACCCTCCCCTGAGCCCACTCCCACCCCACAGCAGACCACCACATCCAGACTTCAGTGTCCCACGTGCCAGCTTCCTGGGCCTCTGTCTCCCAGAGGCCTGTGTGGGGACCAGCCTCTCCACCCGCTAAGTCACCAGGGAGATTTCATGGAGGCCGGGTCAGGTACTATCAACCCCCAGCTGCTTCTGGCCCCCCTCTCAGGCATCCTAGCCTGATCACGAACTCCCTGGAGACTGTCAGGGAGACAGGGGTCTGCCCCAGGGCTGCAGAGACAGTGATGGAGGGGAGGGAGGGGCTTTTCTAGTGAAGAAGGGCCACTGCCGGCCATGCAGGGCCAGCGCTCAGGGCAAACTCAGTATGGAGTAGAAATGAAAACCCTGCTTCTCCCTTAGATCCCACAGTAAATGGAGTAAGAGGCAGGAAACGAAATTAAAAAATAATCACCTCCATTTATCAAGTCTTTCCCACGTGTTTTCATCACCTCCTTTAGTCCTCCTCTCTACGAGAAGTGGTTTCCAACTGTGCAGCCCAGTATCAACTGGGGAGGCTTTGAAACTACCGATAGCAGGCGACACCCCAAACCAACAAAATCAGAAGGTAAAAGCTGGAAATCAGACACGATGGGCTACAGTCCAGGGGGTCACTAAGAGTCAGACACGGCTGAGCGGCAAAGCATATAGTATTATTTAAAGATGCCCAAGGGTTTCCCTGCTGGCTCAGTGGCAAAAATCCACCTGAGATGCCAGAAGCACAGGTCTGATCCCTGGGTCAGGAAGACCCTCTGGAGAAGGAAATAGTATTCTTGCCTGGGAAATCCCATGGACAGAGGAGACTGGCGGGCTACAATCCATGCGGTCCCAAGAGTTTAGATACGACGTAGTCACTAAACAACAAAGATCCCCAGGTGATTCCAAAATGCAGCAAAGTTTAGGAACCATGAAGGTACTATTACCCCCATTTTCTTTTTTTTAATTTTAAATTAATGTTTTAATTGAAGAATAATTGCTTAACAGAATGTTGTTGGCTCAGAAACCCCCAATTTCTTAACAAGGGAAATTGACACTCAAAAATATTAAGTCCCTTTCTGAACCAAACAAATGGTTCAGAAAGCCCCATTTTCTTAATGAGGTAAATTGACACTCAGAAAAATATCATATAGCTTATAGGTGACAGAGTCAGGATTCCAGCTCACGCCCCTGTGATCCAACACGGAGCCGCCCCCCCCCCTCAGTCCAGACTTCCTGCAGCAAGCCTTTCAGATCTACCTACCACGCCCTGCTCTCCTGCTCAAGAGAATCCCCCAGCCCCCGGCAGGAGCAGAGACACCAGGGGCAGGCGGGGCTGGAGAGAGGCTGAGTGTGTGTGAGGGACCTCTCAGGGAGTAATGTGATTAGTACGTTCTGCTTCTTCTTCAGCTGACAATTCCACTTAGATTCTCTCCAGAACAAAGCCCCGGCCTAAGAGCATCCCAAGAGGATGGCCAGGTGAGAGGGGAAAATGGCAAGGGTGTACATGTGTGGGTGCCTCATACAGAACGGCGGGTGCTGAGCAGGACACGCACAGCCAGGAAAGGGTGGGAGCCCCGGGGAGCCAGGAGGTGAGAGGAGACCTGGGAAGTCCTCAGACCCGAAAACTGGGGTTGATCTGCTTCTTCATCAGCTCAGTAAGAACTGCGTACTTGTTTTATCTCCGTGGTTCTAGTTCTTAACACAAGCCCTGGCCTACAGAGCTAGATGCCTAATAAGTATGCTGAACTGAGCTGAACGCCAGCCTGTTTGGGAGCCTTCACAGGCTGCTCAGACTTTCCAAAAGCTAAATACACCTGCCCCTTCCCCAACCAGGGCTGGTCCCCTGCAGCCACCATGCAGAACATCCCCCTTACCCAGAACAGGAAGTATCTGTGCTTTCTGGAAAAGCCAACAGCCCGGCCTCTCCCACCTTCCCACCTCTGCAGCTGGTGCCTACACCCCTTCGGCTTCCCAGGCAGCACCCACAGGAGCCAGGCCTCAAGTTCCCCCAGCCCCAACCTCAGCCCTCATCAAAGCTGAAGTCAAAGATTAGCAAGGGCTCGGGGCGGGCAGAGGGAAAAGCAGAAGATGGAGCCCGCTTGACAGCCAGGGCACCAAGCCCTTCCAAGCAATGATCAGAAACCAAGGAGGCCAGGTGAGCTCTCCTCTCCAGACGCCTCCTCACCCTCACTTCCCAGAGAGCCGGGAAAAAGGCACTTGGCAGCGGTTACAATTCCAGACGGTACTTAACGAAGTCCATGACCTCTGAGAGACAGAACAGTTTGGAGAAATAATGACCCGGGGGACTTCCCGGGGAAAGCTGTCTGTACACGGAGGGGCTGCTGTGAGATTTAATGAAGCCAGTTCCACATGAGAGGGGAGCACAGGGCGGTGTGCCCCTGCCTCGGTGACACCCCTGTGAAGGGGAGGGACGGCCGTGCAGCCAGGCGGGACAGCGACAGACGCAGGGCCAGCAGGGGAAGGCTGAGGAACAGTCACCCTCTGGGGAAGGAGGAGAGAACGGTGTCCCCCGCTACACACAGATCTGGGCTGGTGCCTTCACCCTCACCCTCTCCCCTCCACAGCCCTCCTCCAGCCCCTCCATTATGCAAATCAAGTGACTACACAGATTTGCATAATTCATGCGTTATTAGTATGTGCTCTTGTCAGGCTTTCAGACTTTATAAAGCAATTTTGCTATCTTTAATGGAGTGTGAGAGTCAAGGGGAGAGAGATTTTTCTGTCCTTTTCTTACTAAACATGAAGAGAGTCTCTAAATCTTAAGCTGGGGAGAGGGTCAGTGAGAGAAATGAGTGACCCCCAACTGGACACATGACCAAACACTTTGTTGGCACTTTGACCAAGAGGGGATAAAAGGTGTGCGCGCCAGGTACTGTGCAGATCACCGGTAAAAGGCGTGCGCGCCAGGTACTGTGCAGATCACCGGTAAAAGGCGTGCGCGCCAGGTACTGTGCAGATCACCGGTAAAAGGCGTGCGTGCCAGGTACTGTACAGATAACCTGTAAAAGGCATGCGTGCCAGGTACTGTACAGATCGCCTGTCCCGTCCGCCATGGCTCTTGCACAGCCATGACGTGGTCTGGTCCAGTGACTGCAGACACTATTGTTACTAGGTCATTTGCGAGTCTTGGGAGACTCAATGACAACAAAAGCCCCACTCTCTGCGCCGGTGTCGCTGCTTTATAGTTCATGCAGCACCTTCCCTCCTGTCTTAGTCCCCATGACACGCGTGTCAGGTTGGAAGTGCCGCATTTCACTCCCATTTCAGAGACTAAGGACCCAGAGAGGTAAAAGTTACTCACCTAAAATCAAACATGGGCTGCCTTTCCACCATACCAGGGAGGGCAAATACCTTACCATTTGCCACCTTGCTGTCCTTCCCTGCCCGGTATAGACATCACAAATCAATCGCAGGACTCTTCCCACCAAGCTCAGGCTGCACCTCAGGATCCTCCTCAACACAGCCCTTCTGGCATCTGGGTCCAACTGTTCAGAGTCGACACCCAGATTACACCTGTTTGCTGTGCCTACACTACCTCCTGCCAACTCCTCAACACCCAGACAACACTGTGATGGTGCCATGAGTTTCTGGGAAATGCCTGTGGGCTAGGCTTAGCTTGGTTGCTCAGCCCCACAAGCCCCAGAGAGCCACAAGTCAGCCCACTCACGGGTTCCAAACAGGCTCCAGTTGGAACCAGATGCACCTGCTTTGGGAAGCAGATCCAAAACAGGGACCCTCATGCCCCCAAGTCCCAAAGTCTCTGTTCTTCTCACTGCAGGGGCCCCATCAACTCAGGACCACAGAGGCCCATCTGGAGAAACACACATCTGCTTCAGATGCAGCAGGGGCCGGAGGTATTTGGGTCCAAATCAGACCAGGGCCTTGCGATCCCTCAGAAGGGGTTCAGGGAGAAAGGGGGCCAAGCCTTGCCAGACCTCAATCACATACACCCTGTGCCTCAGCCAGCCCCAGGGACAAGCTCTCCCCCCTTGAACATCCACTGAGCCTCCGCAGTCTGGAGAGATGGGCCCCTTCCCCGTGGGCCCCTCCCTCAACCCTGCAAGGAAACCTGTTCAATTATGGTCATTAAACCCTAAAAGCACTCATTTTGACTCTCATGCACATCCCTGTTCTGCCAGGTGGAGAAGTGAGAATCCCAGCGTGTCTTCTGCCTTCTTCAAACCCCTCCAGCTTCCCCAGCCCGCAGGGCAGCTCCAACTCTGCCCCTCCCCAGTTAAAGGCCCAGTCCCTTCTAGGAGGACGGGCAGAAGCTCGTCAGTCCCACAGAGCGGGGTGGCACCTACACCAGCTAGCATCAGCTGCCCTGGCTGGGGGGCTTTCCTTCTGGAACCCACGGGGCTCAGCGCTGGCCTCCTGCTGGGCCCGAGGGAGATGGAACACAGCCTCTCTTGCCCACAACCAAAAGGCCTGGACAATGCCTCCCCAGCCTGAGCTCACAGCGGGCACCTCCACTGCCCACATCTCCCCACCTACTTCTCCTCTCACTTCCTGGCGAGGTCTCCTGGGCCCCAAATCCATGCTGCCACTCCCATCATAAATGCCATGCTCCCCAGATCACTTCTGCTTCCTCGGCCAGGGCTCCGTGAGCTCCCCTCCTGCCACTGACAGCTCTGAGGCTCTTTTCTGGAGGATCACTAGGCAGGGCGCACCAGTGGGGTGGCGGGGGGAAGCGGGGAACAGCCTCTGGCCCCAGAAGGGGAAGAGCTGATCGCCGACCTTATTAAGAGCACACTCGTGGTGGTAATCAAATGACTTCTAGTTGGTTTTATTTATTCTTACTTATTTTTTTACATTCTCCACACAGCATACCCCCTCACCGTGGGCACAGCAGCAGATGGCTCTCCTGCAGTCCCTCCCAGGCCAGGGTCCGCCCCTGCCCTAAGGCGGCTGCAGCCAGTGTCTACAGAGCTGGCTCACATTTCAGAAGAGGAATACATGACCTGCAGCCAGGGCAGCAAGAACAGTCACCTTCAGAAGGCCCCCTGCTCTCTGCACTGCCGCAGCTGGGGAAATAAAGGCATTTGGGGAGCACGCTTTGGGGGCAACTTTGCCCTAACCGCCTACCGTGCTTCCTGAAGGAGGAATGCATGCTCCCGGGTCATCTATATGCTTCCTTGGTGCCATTTATCCCTATAGATCCATCGCCACGTGGTGAGGTGGGCATGAGGGTGGCCCCCAAGCCCAACCTCCTGTCCCTACCACCCACACATGGCGGTAATGAGGAAGACATCCCGGAAGCAAGTGGCAAAGCCAGGAGTTGAGCTGGGATCAAGCCCACCCCCTCGCTATCCACCCTACTCCCTGGCCTCTCCTCAGGGCCACCCCTCAACATCCCTTTCTGCCTCCTGCCCAGGCTTGCCTTCATTCGTTCACCAAATGTTTGCTGAGAGCTCCAGTGAGCCAGGCTCGGCGGGAGGTTTCCCCAGACCTCAGTTCACGGATCCTCCCACAACCACCCCCATATCATGGATGAGGATGCTGACCCCTCCACCGAGAGCCCTCAGTCCTGCCCAGGTCACCCTGATGGGGAAGGGGCAGACCCAGGGCAAGTATCAGATCACTGATGCCAAATGCAGGGCTCCTCCTCTCTGGAGCCTGCACTGGGCCAAGACCCAGCAGGACCCTGGGCAGAGGTGGAGCCAGTCTCTGGGAGGGAGGCACTGAGGACCAAGGCCAGGCTGACCCAGCTCCTGAGCCTCATACTGGGACCACCTACAATGACACTGGGGTCCTGAAAAGCTGATTCCAAGCCAACTAGTAAGGGCGGCTCCCATCAACCCCACGGGGGGAAGACCCCCAGCATCACCCAATTCCTGCAGGATACCCTCCTGGGATGCCCCCAGACCAACCCCTCAGAGGCGACACCCTCAAGACAGAACTCACCATGTCAGCCACTTCCCAGCACTCCATCTCCATCACAGGCCACAGGGCCCTGTGCTCCCCAGCCCGTCACAGTCTGTCACCGTGTCTTGTAAATTGAAATCGTGGCCATGTCCTGAGCTAAGAACTTTACACCTGTGTCCTTATTAATCCTCTCTCACAACACCCCGGGGGCTGAGCACCATGACCCCCATTTCACACTTGCACAGGCTGAGGTTCAGGGAGACCGGGCAGCTTGCCCACGAGCACAGCCTGTCAGCACTCGCGCTGTGACGTGAGCCCAAGCGGAGCTGGCCGTGGCCCGCTGCTGTGATTCCTCCCCTGTCTTTGAAAAAGAGCAGGAAGAGGGTGTGCGCCATCTCCCTTGGGCTTGGCAGGAGGCCAGGGCTGAGCCTCGTGGGTTCCAGAAGGAAAGCCCCCCCAGCCTGGGTGGCTCGTGTGGGCACTGTGCCACCCCACCCCCTGGGACTGGTGCTTTGCTTCGAGGCTCACGGCTTCCCATCCTCCAAGGAGGCGCCGGTTTTGAGCAGAGCGGTAAAGGGAATAGGGTCGAGTGCTCGCCGTGACCCTCACACACAGCATCCAGCGTGGAGAAATGCGAAGCTGCCCTGGTGGCTCAGACGGTAAGAATCTGCCTGCAAGGAGGGCAACCTGGGTTCAACCCCTGGGTCGGGAAGACTCCCTGGAGAAGAAATGGTGACCCACTCCAGTATTCTTGCCTGGAGAATCCCATGGATAGAGGAGTCTGGCAGGCTACAGGCCATATGACTGCAAAGAGACACGACTGACGTGATTGACACTAAGTATGCTAAGTGAACACACTCAGCCTCCATAAACCCTGCCTCCTCCCCCATCTTTGCCTTCAGCCTGGTTCAAGCCCTCACCTCCTCTTCCGTAGAACTACTGCAATAACCTCCTAACCAGCCTCCCAGTTTCAAGCTTCCTCCTTTTAGAAACAACCCATCCTCTGCTGGGGCTCGATCATGCCCCCTCCCTGCTCAGACACCTTCCATGGCTCCCCATGCCTTCAGAGAGAAGTGCAGCCTCTTCGGCCTGGTGCTTGGCCTGCTGTGTGAGCCCCGTGGGGAGCTTCCACGGCCCTCTCCATTGCTGTCTTCCCAGCACTTCCAGGAAAACCGACCTCCTTTGTCCCTCCCTGAGAACACCGGGCACGCTCCCACTTTGGGCCTCTGCCCACACTGTGCCATCAGCTTGGAACACTCTTCCCCTTCTGCCTCATGAAGCCCTCCCTACCTACGAAGCACCCCCACTTCCTCTAAGACACCCCCAGATGTGAGAGGCTCCTGGCGTGCCCTCAGTGTAAAGCCCCACCTTATTAGAGCCCTTGTCATGGTCTGCCGCTCCTCAGAGTTGTGGCGGCCTGGCCACTCACCCATCTGCCCCAAGCACATTCTGTCCATCTCTTTGTCCCCCAACATTTCTGGGCCCTATGCTTGGCACAGAACGGGCCTCGGGGAAAGTCTGCCAGAATACCCTCAGAGATTCCACTCATCAACGTGGACCCTTCCCATCNCATCTGCCCCAAGCACATTCTGTCCATCTCTTTGTCCCCCAACATTTCTGGGCCCTATGCTTGGCACAGAACGGGCCTCGGGGAAAGTCTGCCAGAATACCCTCAGAGATTCCACTCATCAACGTGGACCCTTCCCATCAGTGGGGCCTGTCTTCCCCTGCAGTCAGTCTTGAGTTCAGAACAGTCTTCCAAGGGGGCTACTGGAAAATCCTGGCCCACTCGCCCCAAAACGATTCTAGCCATGCCCAGGCTGGCACACTCAGCTGACTCTCCCCTGCCAGGGAATCTGCCACTCAAGCGGCTCTGGCTCCCACTCACACGGCACAGAAACGATAACCCTGCATTTCCCTGCAAATTCCATCTTCCCAATTCCTCCACCTGTTCAGGAACACACAAAATAAGAAGCAAGATGGAGCAGGCCTTGCGGGAATAGCCACGTGGTCCTGTGGGGGCAGAGAGGCGCTCCTGGCTCAAGGCCCACTCACGGACAGGCAAATGTGGAAAGGTTCCAATCCCGGTGCCCTCGTTTGCCAGCACAGCCCAGCTGATGGAGCACCTTCCTCATACAGGCTCCCACCGGGTCCACCCCACAGCCCCCTGCTGTGGAGACACCCCCGTCCCAATTACACGTGAGGCCTGCAAGGGCGAAGGATGCGGAGACCAAACACAAGGACACACGCCACCGAGTCGGGCCCTGAACGCAGGTCTTCCGAGTCCTGGTCCAGAGCCCTTCGTGACACGGGGCTGCCCCTGAGAAAAGGGTGTGGGGAGGGAGGGGCTGGANCTGCAAGGGCGAAGGATGCGGAGACCAAACACAAGGACACACGCCACCGAGTCGGGCCCTGAACGCAGGTCTTCCGAGTCCTGGTCCAGAGCCCTTCGTGACACGGGGCTGCCCCTGAGAAAAGGGTGTGGGGAGGGAGGGGCTGGAGGGGCTGGAGTGGCACGCTCCAGCTGATAAAGCAGTCTCATCCATTCCTCATGCCTCCTCACAAGAAGCCTGTGAGAGTGAGTCATCTGAAGCAGGCTCCCCCGCCCCGCTGCTCCTGACACTGGGCCTGGGGAATTCTTTGTTGCAGGGACCGCCCTATGTGTTGTAGGATGTTTACCAGCATCCCTGGCCTCTACCCATGAGACGTCTACCCCTCGTCATGATGACCAAAAACGTCTGCAGACGTGGCCGAATATTCCTCGGGGGAGCAAAGTCACCCCACTCAGCGGCTTCGAGGCCAAGGCACACAGTGAGATCCCAGCCTCATGGACGGAGGAGGTGCCCCGCTCCTCGTCCTCACTCTCTCCCGTTCAGACAGGCGCTTCCTTCTCTTTCACTCACTCTCAGTGCCAACTGGGCATCCTCACTCCAACACCACTACCCTCTGCACCACCTCCCTCCCTTCCAAGCGCAGAGCTGGCCCCTCCACAGGCAGTTCTTACATCCCTGGAAGGAAGAGGAGAATCAACATTTACTCAGTGTCGATATTCACCAAGTGTCACATCTCAGCACTAAAGTCATTCATTAACATCACTTCACAAAACTGGCCAGGCAGGCATCATCATCCCCATTCAACAGATGCACGAATGGACAATCACTGAAGTTTTCACCGAATAATGGTCAGTCTCTGGATTTGGACCCAAGTCAAAAGACCCATGCCCCGCAGGCCTAGGCTGCCAGAATGGAGTGGCCTCTGTCCACAAGTCCCAGGACCCTCACTCTCCAGGCCCAGGTGCCAGGGCTGGACACCAGGATTGGGAGAAGCCCTTCCAAGTCACTCTTGCCCCCTTTCCCAACTCTCCTCCCAGCTGGAAAAGGAAAAGGTGTGACCGCACCTGGCACGGTGGCTCCTAAGAGCCCTTGGCACTCAGTGGCATGGCTGGTGAATATGAGACTGGGGGTCCCCAAAGGCCAGGCCCCTCCTCCTCCTCCCTGGCTGAGAGACCTGGAGTGTCACCCCCTCTCCACCCTTAGTTAATCCCTTCCCCCACATTCCTGCAGAATTAAAGTGCTGGGAAATTAGGAATGCGTGGCTTCAGAGTCTTGTAACTTCCCATAAAATTGGCCTTTCCAGCATGCTGGGAGAGCTCTTGACCGTGTATGATTCTTTTATTCATCACACTGTTCTGGGGTCAGCCAGGAGCAGGGAGATGTGACCTTGAAATATGGCTCTGACTCAGAAGACCCTAGCAACTTCCAGTGACCTTCAGGAAGTAGGCATCGATGGTGCTGGAGGCACGGAGAATTTATTTGAATGTTTTTAAAATGCAGCTGTGCCACGAACTGCCCCTGGGAATGGGAGGGGAGTCATCCGTCAGGCGCAGGGGTTCAGCGGAAGACTTCCACACCCCAGGCCTCTGACCTCCCACAACCTCAGGGCCCATGCTATCCACAGTATATTGAAACTGACACTTCTCAAATCCAGCAAGTCCAATCCCCAACTCCCATCTTCTCCCCCAAACTGCTTCTCTCAGTCTTCTCCATTCTGATTAATGGAAATTCCATCCTTATATATTGCTGTTCAGTCGCTAAAAGTCCTGTCCGACTCTTTGCGACCCCATGGACTGCAGCTCGGAAGTCTGCTCTGCCCTCCACTATCTCCTGGAGTTGGCTCAAATTCGTGTCCGTTGAGTCTTGGGCCAAAATCTTGGCCTCATCCTTGACCTTCCCTTTCTCCGCCACCTCCCCCTCTATCATACCCCAGCGTCCAGTTCATCAGGAATGCCTTCCTTCCAAAAATGCCAAGGAGCTAACCACTTCTCACCACCTCACTGCTACCGCCTGGTTCTGAAGCACTACCACCCCTCATCTGGACTGCGACTGCAGCTTCGTAACTGGGCACCTTTGCCCCCGCCCCCTCATTTGTTCCCATCACTGCAGCCAGAGCCACCCTATTGAATGTAAGTCAGAGTCTGTTACTTCTCCACTCAAAGCCCTCCATCTGCTCCTGTTTAACCCAGGGTGGAAGTCAAACCCCTCACCACAGCCTGCAAAGCGCTGCAGTCAGACCCGCCTCCTCTCTGACCTCACTCCCTTCACGCTTCCTCCACGTGCCCATCACTCCCCCGCTCAGCCTCACTGCACAAGCCCTGCGCCGTCTAACACAGCAGCAACTGGGCACCTGTCCACTGCAACCTTGCAATGTGGTGAGTGCAGAAGAATTTAATGTAGCTCATTCTCAATAACACACTTTAAAAATGACACTCCATGCTTCTATTGGAAAACTTTTAAATATATTTGCTGCAATCTGAGTGTGTGAGTCTACTTTTCTGACTGTAAATTTTATGAATTCTGAATACAGATCAGGTATTTCCAGTGAAAATTTTGTGTCCAGTTGAAATGTGCTGTAAGACACACAACACTCCAGATTTCAGAGACTTAGCAGGAAGAACAGAATCTAAACTATCTCATCTTTTGCATTGATGACACATTGAAATGGTAATACTTCTTACTACATTGGGATAAACAGAAAATACCATTAGCATTAATTTCACATTTCTCTTTTTCCATTCTCTGATATAGTGACTGGACAATCTGAAATTCCAGATGTGGCTTGTACTATATTAGTACTGGTCAGAGCTGCTCAGACCATGTCAGGCAGACTGCTGACCCAGTGCCTTCAAACTGCTCTTTCCTACTCCCCCAGGGTTCCCTCCCTCACCTCCTAAAGATCTCCCATCAATTGTCACCTTCCCAGTGAGACCGTCCAATGTATTTAAGATTACAAGTCGTTCAGAACTCCCAGCCCTCCCATCTCAGCTTTCTTTTTCTTCACATCATTTATTGCCATCTAACATAAAATATAATTAACATATAGTGTATTGTCAGTATTACCTACTAAAATGTAAGTTCCAGAGGCCAGGGTTTTTATCTCCTTGGCTTCTTTCTAATATAGCTGTGGTACCTAGAACAACCCTGGCACAATTATTAAAGTGTTTAATAACTATTTACTGAATGAATAAAGTTATTTATTTTTCTCCCTGGGCTCCCTACTCGGCTGCTGCTGCTGCTGCTAAGTCACTTCAGTCGTGTCCGACCCTCAGCGACCCCATTTCCTGCAGCCTTCCAGGCTCCTCCGTCCATGGGATTTTCCAGGCAAGAGTCCTGGAGTGGGGTGCCATTGCNGGGCTCCCTACTCGGCTGCTGCTGCTGCTGCTAAGTCACTTCAGTCGTGTCCGACCCTCAGCGACCCCATTTCCTGCAGCCTTCCAGGCTCCTCCGTCCATGGGATTTTCCAGGCAAGAGTCCTGGAGTGGGGTGCCATTGCCTTCTCCACCCTACTCGGCTAGAAATTTCTAAAGGGCACTGCAAGGCACGCAGCAGTGCTTAACACGTG
Source organism: Neotragus pygmaeus (assembly GCA_006410875.1). NCBI lineage: Eukaryota > Metazoa > Chordata > Mammalia > Artiodactyla > Bovidae > Neotragus > Neotragus pygmaeus. The sequence continues at coordinate 1,262 of SJYV01048509.1, read as the reverse complement.
ACTAGGGAAACAGAGGCAGCTCAGCCAAGTCACGCACTGAAGACAAAGCCAGAAGCAAAGATCCTTGAACCAGACCCTGTGTCTCCTGCCCACTGCCATGCAGGCCGCTCTCCCCACAGCTCCAAGAAAGCCGCCCATCAGCCCCACACTCCAGAGAAAGGTACATTGCCTTTCCTTCCTATCGATTTTTATTCTCCCAGTGAGAAGACAAATCTGTTTCCCCTCCGCCAGAAGGCCTTGAGCCACGGCTACTTACATTATAGTAATTAAATCCCTGCTGCTAGGAGGGTTCAGGAGCCGAACAGGCCTCATGCCAAGGGCTGGCCTGCAGGGAGGAGGCAGCAGGCAGGAAGGCTAGCCAGAAGGGTCTGTCTCTCAGCTGTCTCCTGATAGTGAGAAAATCCACTTAGCCACAATGCCTTCACAGGTTTTCACTCCTCGGTAGGCAGATAAAATCTCCCCAGCACACCTCCCCCACCCCAAAAACACACCCGTGAGCAGCCGAGCACCACTCCACTCAGGGCATCACAGCTTTCTTCCCCTTCACTCCTGAATTCCATCTGGTCCTCATGATCCTCCTCCCTTAAAGTGGCCAAATGAAAAATTATCATCAACCTCACTTCTCCCATTTTCCAGATGACAAAACAGAGGCCCAGAAACCAAGTTTTAAGTTTTCTCCCTCCTAGTCCAGGACTTTTCTCTTCACCCACAGGCTTCACTGGTGCTCAGCAAGGGCCAAAATCCATGTCACATGCTTTACATACAGTGGGGCCTCATTGAATCCTCACAACTGCCCCCAGAAATAGGGTTAAGCTGAACCTCCAAGGAGAATCAAAGCATTGGATCAACTTGCCCAAAGCCACAGAGGCAGCAGGAAGTTCAAACGCAGATCCATCACGTGAAAGCCTGCTCTCCTAACACCAGGCTATGCTGCCACAGAGAGGAGGCCGGGGGTGACTGGGAGCCAGATACACGTGAAGATGAGAGAAGTGAGGTGAGACGGACCTGCAGGAAGAGAGGGCAGCGGGACAGGCAGAAGGAATGGGGGACCCAGTCTCAGCTTTATGGGTCACATGGAGGACCCAGATGTGTGTGGTCTCGTCTCCTAGGAAACGCCCATTGTACCCACCATGGCCTGTTCACCCCCTGCCTCCCCCACCGGCCTGGAGCTCCGTGTCTTAAGCGTTGAACTCCCAGAGCCAGCCTGGCACCTGTCAACCCTCATGAGTCAAGTTACTCACAAAAGACCAAGGGCCTGTGAC
>SJYV01048504.1:0-16657 GCA_006410875.1 Neotragus pygmaeus | reverse complement strand
GGGAAAGTGAATACTGTCTTTTTTGTTTATGCTATCTTTACAAATACTGCCTGGAAAAAAAAAAAAAATGCACGGCATGCCTACAATTTACCACACCTTAAATTATTCAAAAGAAAATTTTTTTTTCTGAAGGGAAAATATCAGTCAGATAGACACATCCATGCTTATAGCAGCTTTATTTATAATTGTCAAAACTCAAGAAAGAAACATGATGTCTTTCAATAGGTGAATGGTAAAACAAACTGGTATATTCAGACGATGGAATATTATTCAGCAATAAAGAGAAATGAGCTATCAAGTCACAGAAAGATGTGGAGGAACTTTAAAAAAATTTAATTGAAGTATAGTTGATTTACAATATCATGTAAGTTTCAGGTTTATAGCACAGTGATTCAGTTATACGGGGACACACACACATACACATAAATATACGCATTCTTTTTCAGATTATTTTCTCCTATAGGTTATTACATAATATTGATTAGGGTTCCCTGTGCTATATAGTAGGTCTGTATATGACATGGAGGAACTTTAAATGCATACTGCTGACACCACCCTTATGGCAGAAAGTGAAGAGGAACTAAAAAGCCTCTTGATNGTTGCTGTGCAGCAGAAGCTAACACAGCATTGTAGAGCAGTCATACTCCAATTAAAAAAGCAATCCAGCATTCTCCATATGCTATATGACAAGTCTAAAAACACAATTTTGAGGTCGTGAAAATTGCAGTGAACCTTAGCAATTCTTTTTTGTCTTTTTCTTTCTGCAGTGATTTTTAAATCAGCTGTATATGAGATGCTGTTTGAATCTTTTCAAAACCTGAAATGTTTTTTTAAGTTAAGAAATTTCTCACTAACGCTGGCTCTTTTGATATTATTAAAATAGTTATTTTGCCAAGATACTCATTCTGTTATACCCTGGAGGAATACAAGGGTGAGCACACAGAGGGTGCCTACCCTCATAGAGCTTACTAATCAAATAACAGCCCTGATAAGTGTGGCTTTATACTCTTATCATTACCACAAGAGAGAAGTACATCATATTATGAGACCATGAGTGGGGAGTTAGCTAAGACTAGGAGTTTCAAGAGGTTTCCCTGGGAAAGTGAATACTGTCTTTTTTGTTTATGCTATCTTTACAAATACTGCCTGGAAAAAAAAAAAAAATGCACGGCATGCCTACAATTTACCACACCTTAAATTATTCAGAAGAAAATTTTTTTTTCTGAAGGGAAAATATCAGTCAGATAGACACATCCATGCTTATAGCAGCTTTATTTATAATTGTCAAAANGGACTGCCGTCTATGGGGTCGCACAGAGTCGGACATGACTGAAGCGACTTAGCAGCAGCAGCAGCAATCCATAAGGAGGTCTTTTCTCATATTCCGTATGGCAGGGGAGCCACCTGTATGTTGCTCATGGATTGCTAAATTTCTCTTGAGACACTGTTACCAGCGTCTCTTCCCACACAGTACTGGAAGAGGCTTCCTCTTTTCTCCTCTTTCTCCAAGCCAGTTACTCTACCCTGGGATGAAAGTTTTATATCATCTTATATAGCAGGAATTTCATATCCAATGAGTTTACATAGGATATTAAATTTACATAAAAAGCAATGCTCGGTACTTTTAACTTTGGTCCTTAACATTTATTGGGAAATTTTTGTATCTAGAGACCTATTTTTTCTCTTTTAAGTATAAAATATGGCTCTTATAAGGGAAAGCTTGTCTTTTCAAGTGTTTGTTTGTTTGTTTGTTTTTTCTGAAATGGGCCTATTTTGCAACACTTTTCCTTTGCACTCCAGCCATGGAGACCTGGGTCGGGAAGATACCCTGGAGGAGGAATGATAACCCACTCCAGTTTTCTTGCTGGGAGAACCCCATGGGCAGAGGAGCCTGGCAGGTTACAGTCCATGGGATCACAAAGAGTTGGACATGACTGAGCATCTGAGCATATGGTAATCCTAATCTTCCTCAAAGCAATGCATGACTCTTGTTGAATAGAGGGAAAGCCAAAAACAAGGAAATGTGAAAAATTAAAGTATTAATGCACTTCAGTATTTCCCTACCCTGGAATACTGGGGGAAGCATGATATTTGAGGACTTCTGGTTAAAGATAGGCTATGAACACATTTGAACTTCCCAAGTGGATCTGTGGTAAAGAATCCACCTGCGAGTGCAGGAGACTCAGGAGACATGGGTTTGACCCTCGGGTTGGGAAGATCCTCTGCAGGAGGTCATGACAACCCACTCAAGTATTCTTGCCTGGAAAATTCCATAGACAGGAGCCTGGCGGGCTATAGTCCATGGGGTTGCAGAGTTGAACATGAGTTAGTGGTAAGCATGTGATGAACACATTTATTTGCCACACATGAATACACTTCCCAAATTACTTCCTAAAACCCTAGCAACAATTTACACACACACACACACGCACACACACACATATCTGTCTATACATATGTATATATATGAATTTTTAAAGGTATAAGGTAGATGGAGAAGAGAGACAACTACATCAGGAATGTTTTAGAAATAATAGAAAGACTCAGTAGACCTGAGAGAGCTGAGTCTTGAGTTAGTCACGGAGAAACATTTAATATACCCCAGTTTGCACAGCAAACCTTGAATATGCTAACAAAGTGGTAGTCCCAAATAGCTGAGAAAGTGAGGGTGAAGCTGGGGCTAGCTCAGGAAGATTGACTGAAAGACCCTTAAAGAAACAGTTTTCTCCTTCCCTTCAGCACTTGCCCCTATTCCAACCCAATAGTAAACAGAAGGTTTTTCTCTATAGATAATAAAGCATATTTTTCTCAGTAGGTAATAAGCTGAATTGGACATGTGTAAGAAAAGAGAATCACACTGAAACAGGGGTATTAAATGAAAGGTTGCATCTGAATATTAAGACCTTCCTACCCATGCCCTCTTTTCTTACTGTGCTTCCAAAATGCGAGTGAGTGGAAGATGAGTTTTGGGGATTTCAAACAAGTCTAAGAGAAAGTATTTAAAGGTATGGATAATGGGATTTCTTAAATGAAAAAGATTAGCCACATTGCCCCATGGAAAGGCTGTGATCAAGTAGCCCACAGAATTTATAGTCAGTGTTTTAGATATGAGTGATTAGGTAACAATGAACAATATTTGATGAAGTATCTAACACAGAGGAGATTAAAGCAAACGAAACAGATTTATGAAAATGAAACCTTTAAAAAATCATTAAAATTCTCAGAAAAATGTGAAATAAGAACAAGATGCATTTTAAAGGAATATTCAGAGAAAGACTCTTGAAAATTAATATATACACATGGAAAATTGAAAAAAGAAGTAAGTTTGGAAATTCAGTAGTAAAGATATAGTATCTGAATAATAAAACTTCCAGAAAGAGAGAACAGAGAACATGGAAGGGAGGAAAACATTTGAGAATTTATTTGAGAAAAATTCCCCAAATTGAAGAAATGAGTTTCTAGATTGAAAGGGCCAATAGAGTTCCCAGAACGATGGATGATAATAAACTCAAACTAAGACATGAAATGTTAGAAATAGAACTCTAGACAAACAAGAGATCCTAGAAGCATCAAGAACAGTGGGGTGGTGACTGTACCGTGCAAAGGATCAGAAGTCAGAACATCCTCAGAGTTCCTCACAGCAGCACAAAAAGTAGCAAAGTGGCAAAGTAAAGTCGTCCAAATTTTGAGGATAAACAATATCCAGTCTAAAATTGTTTGCTCAGCAGAATCATCAATTATGCATGAAGGAAGCCTAAAATATCTTCAGACATACAAAAATCTCAAAAACATAACTTCTAAAACCTCTTTCTTGGGAATCTACAAGAGGGATAGCTTCGCTAAAATAAGGGAATGCACGAAGAAAGAGGAATTAATGGGATCCAGGAAATAAGGACTCCACCTCAAGGAAGAGATTGTGAAAAGAATGCACAGGATGAGGACTGTGCACTAGCACAGAGGGCAAGCATCTCAGGGTGAAACAGGTTGGAGAGGTCTGGGAGAAATGTCGCCAATAAAGAAAACATTTTACAAAATGCCCAGTATGTTTAAATACATTGAAAGATGTAGCAAATTGGAGAAGAGACTCGAAACACATTAACATTAAGCACACTGGGAACTAGAACAGTTACTAAACCTGGAGAAAACAAGTTGTGCAAGAAGAAATCAAATTACTACTTAGCTACAAATTTGAAATAAACACAATAAATAATGTCAGTCCTGAATGCAGTATATTGTTATTAGGAGATGAAAGGGGACGGCAGAATGGAATGGATGGACATACAGAAATGATGAAAGAGTGCTTCAGTTTCGTCTTTCACTGTGGAAAGCCAATAGTTCATCTGTCCCTCTTGCCCACCCCTTGTCCCTGTCCTAATCTAGTGGTACACTGTAAATAGGAATATTTGGTAATGTGGAGGTAAATACCCAAAGAAACAGCCCAAAAGACTAACAGGAAGTTAGCTGTGAGGAGCTGGAAATGGTAAAAAGTAGACCTGTGAAGGCGAATGGTTTTCATAATAAGCCCTTTCCTGTTCATGTTAGTTGCTCAGCCATGTCTGACTCTTTGCAACGCCATGGGCTGCAGCCTGCAGGGCTCCTCTCTGTCCATGGGATTCTCCAGGCAAGACCACTGGAAGGGCTGCCATTTCCTTCTCCAGGGGAATCTTCCCTACCCAGGGATCAAACCCAGGTCTCCTGCATCGTAGGCAGATTCTTTACCACCTGAGCCACAACAGAAGCCCAGATAAACTCTATGTCTATCATTGATTAAGACAAACTTGAATAGAAACAGAAAGAAATGGTGTGAAAATAGAAGTAAAACTATTTTCCAGTCACAAATCTCTCTCTGTCTCTATCTTGTGCTCTCTCTTTTTTTTTTCTTTTTTGACAAATCTATGTATTTTTTTTAATATTTATTTATTTATTTATTTTTACTTTATTTTACTTTACAATACTCTATTGACTTTGCCATACATCGACATGAATCCACCACAGATGCACACAAGCTCCCAATCCTGAATCCCCCTCCCACCTCCCACCCCACAACGTCTCTCTGGATCATCCCCGTGCACCAGCCCCAAGCATCCTGCATCCTGCATCGAACATAGACTGGCGCCTCATTTCTTACATGATAGTATACATGCTTCAATTCCATTCTCCCAAATCATCCCACCCTCTTTGACTTAACCCCTCAGAATCTCTCTTTCTTTACAAGGAAAGTCACAACTGAATGAAATAATTCATATAAAGCAGTTACTTATAGTAAGTGCTAGCCTAGGTAAGCTTCAGCAAATGGCAGGCCTTACCTCCTCTTTATGTGTGTTTCCAAGCTTCTGTAGAGAAGGGTTAGGGTTACCAAGATTCAAAAAATGTTTCACACAGCGAAAACAATAAGTCACATTTGCCTGGGAGTCTTAGCTCTGAGCCCACATTTCACCACGGCCTTGTCTGTTACCTACCTACTGTACCAACTATCTTTCCTTGTAGATGGAAACTGCTTTTTTATCTTTATTCCAAACAGTGCCAGATACATAATAGACACTTACTATTTGAATTAATGTTATTAGACTGTTACATTAACATGTTTAAATTTACACAATAGAAATAAAAATATTTTTAAAGTATATTACAGTACAGTTTATTTTTAAAACCAAGTAACAGTCAACCTGATCCAAGCTTGTTAATCATTGTTCTTGTTCAGTTGCTCAGTTGTGTCTGACTCTTTGCAACCCCGTGGACTGCGGCACACCAGACTTCCCTGTTCTCTATCTCCCAGAGGTTGCTGAAACTCATGTCTATCAAGTCGGTGATGCCTTCCAACCATCTCATCCTCTGTTGTCCCCTTCTTCTCCTGCCTTCAATCTTCCCCAGCATCAAGGTCTTTCTTTTCCATTGAATCAGTTCTTCACATCAGGTGGCCAAAGTATTGGAGCTTCAACTTCAGCATCAGTCCTTCCAATGAATATTCAGGACTGATTTCCTTTAGGATTGACTGGTTAGATCTTCTTGCAGACCAAGGGACTCTCAAAAATCTTCTCCAGCACCACAGTTCAAAAGCATCAGTTCTTCCAGGCTCAGCCTTGTTTATGGTCCAACTCTCACATCCATACATGACTATCGGAAAAACCATAGCTTTGACTATACGGACCNTTCTTGCAGACCAAGGGACTCTCAAAAATCTTCTCCAGCACCACAGTTCAAAAGCATCAGTTCTTCCAGGCTCAGCCTTGTTTATGGTCCAACTCTCACATCCATACATGACTATCGGAAAAACCATAGCTTTGACTATACGGACCTTTGTTGACAAAGTAACGCCTCTGCTTTTCAATATGCTGTCTAGGTTGGTTATAGCTTTTCTTCTAAGGAGCAAGCATCTTTTAATTTCATGGGTGTGGTCACCATCTGAAGTGATTTTTGGAGCCCAAGAAAACAAACTCTGTCACTGTTTCTATTGTTTCCCCATTTATTTGCCATGAAGTGATGAGACTGGATGCCATAATATTAGTTTTTTGAATGTTGAGTTTTGAGCCAGCTTTTTCACTCTCCTCTTTCACCTTCATCAAGCGGATCTTTGGTTCTCCATCACTTTCTGCCATAAGGGTGGTGTCATCTGTATATCTGAGGTTATTGATACTTTCCTGGAAATCTTGATTCCAGCTTGTGCATCATCCATTCCAGCATTTCACATGGCATACTGTGCATATAAGTTAAATAAGCAGGGTGACAGTATACAGCCTTGATATACTCCTTTTCCTATTTGGAACCAGTCTGTTGTTCCATGTCCAGTTCTAACTGTTGCTTCCTGACCTGCATACAGATTTCTCAAGAGACAGGTCAGGTGGTCTGATATTCCCATCTCTTTCAGAATTTTCCACATTTCATTGTGATTCACATAGTCAAAGGCTTTACTACAGTCAGTGAAGCAGAGTTTTTGTTAATATATGTCAGAAATATCTATTTTTTAAATTCTGTGGCAATTCTTCTTCAGGTTGAGTTCCATAATGTCCATGGCCTTATTGCCCTATTTCTTCTCTGGATACAAGGGGTCCTTCATACAATTAACACAGAGAGGAGTGGAAAGTAGACATTGGATACACAATTTTGTACTGACTTGAAATAAAGCCATTGTGAGATATTTTCCTGAATGAGAAAGTTGTCAAAAAGGACCTAAGAGTAGATGAAGTAGTAAATCCTATGCATAATATTGTGAAGTCTAAATAAAATATGATGTTTGGTTTGTATATACAAATAATATAACATAAGACAAATGGTAATAATCCTTATCTAATTCTCAGAGAAAAACAGCTTGCTAAGTACTGTTAAATTCTCATCACTTCATCGAGTGTAGAAATCTAGAAGGTATCATAAAAGATAAGGATGATAAGCAGCTGGTGAATCCTTTGTGAGGAAAGATTAAGATAATTAAACAAGAAAAAGTTGGATGAATAGTAATGAAGAAATGTGACAATATTGCATGTCTGGAAAATGAGCATATTAGAAAAAAATTGAGAAACAGTAGGATGAACAATTATAATGACGACTCATTCAAGTTTGGTTGGTATTTTAAATCAATTGGGATAGTGTGTTTGTGGCAGTGTTATTTTAAATGGAACTATGTTAAATATAATATTTCAAAGAATAGAATTCCAGGAAAATAAATCCATTTATTATTTCTGTCTTCATTGTTTGCTATAGATGGTCAAAATTTGCAATAATCCTCCTGGTTTACTTTCGTCATTTTTTTCACCTTGTTAGTATTTAGCTAAATTTTTTCAAAATATTTATTTTTTATGTGGAAAAAATTTCAAATCAATTCTTTAAACTCTGCAGCTTGTTGTTAGGAAACAGATTGACATTGAATCCAACATACATTCTGTTTTTTCCTTTAAAAGAAAAAGAAAGATTGTTGACATACTCTGTTTCTCAAGAGAATATTGTATATTTGTTGTCTTTAGTGATTTTTCTTATCTATGCAAATTATGATGAAGAATCTGAGTAGTGGAGGGCAGGACCTTCCTACTATAAATGAAATACTATAAATGAAGCATATTTTTCTTTTATAGTAGTGGAGGACAGGACCTGCCTACTATAGATGAAATATATTTTTCATTATATCTTCAGTATCTAGCACAGTTCTTGGTACCTCTAGGTATTCAATAAATATTTTTGAGTAAATGAATATGTGTATGTGCATAATGGACATTCTATCTGTACATTTCTATTCAATCAGAAAATGAAGTTTTCTTAAGGTTGTGTTTATGGGTCTCCCAGGTAACACCAGTGGTAAAGAATCTGTCTGCCAATGCAGGAGACATAAGAGTTGTAGGTTTGATCCCTGGGTTGGGAAGATCCCCTGGAGGCGGAAATGGCAACCCACTCCAGGATTCTTGCCTGGAGAATCCTGTGGACAGGGAAGCTTGGTGGACTCAGTCCATGGGGTTGCAAAGAGTTGGACATGACTGAAATGACTTAGCACGGCACAAGGTTATATATGCCTCTCTTCTAATTGGGTGGAGGTCATAGACTTAGTAGCCAAATGTGGAATCCAAATTTTTGTTGCCCCTTGAAGTTAGAAGTTGGGACATATATTTTTAGATGAATAGCCACTAATGCTATTATTATCTTGATCTATTTATCCATTCTGCATCCATGTAGAGCAGTGGTTCTCTCAACCTGAAATAAGAGACTTAAGAAATATAGTGAAGAAAGAGAGTAGAGGAATTAGACAGATGAGGCTAAAGCAGGAAGAGAAACAGGTCAGAAGCTACCAGTTTTCAGTTTTATTTCTACATTTTCCTTTCTGAACTTTGATTTATTGGAAAAGTTTTTACTTGATTTCTAGACACACTTTGTGACAGTTTTACTACTGGGAGGGAGAGTTCTCAAAGCAAAGGAAATAAATACTGTATGTTCTACATCAGTTCTGCTTGCCCCCGAATCTATTCTGTGTGCTTAGTTCAAGTAACCGGGCTGCAGTATCCTATGGTAGACACAGCATATTTAATAACTGGTCCTTTTACATGGTAGTCTCCTTATTCACCACGTCTTAACTTGGAATTTTCTCTTTTATCTGGCTGCAGTACATCTTAAAGTAATTTTTAAAAGGACATGTATATGCTGTTTCTTCTGCATCCTTTGCTTATTTGAGAATTTTGTGTTGTTTTCATATATTAATAAATGATTTGGTAGATAGGAAATTTTGAGTAAAACTATTTTCACTGAGGACTCTATAAACTTGTCAGTGTCTTCTGGCACTACTTGTTGCAAAGAAGTCTGAGACTTGCCTGGCTTCCTCTCCAAATCCCACTCTTAAAATTTGCAAAACAATGAAACACACACATGCAAACCCCACAGGAAAGTAAAACCTACCCACAATTCATTTGTTATTTCTGGGGGGCCACACACCTCAAGAGCTTATTGGTAGAGGTTAAGTAGATATTATAGCAATAACATAATAAATCCTTTTTATAGATACCCTAAATTAATGTATAATAAATATTACAGAGGTTAAATAGCACAGTATTTATGTTTCATGAACTTTCCCTATGCTTATACAGTCATATCTACACATTACATATGTATATTTGTACATTTATTTTTTGAATCAGAGTCATTCTACATATTGATCAACTAGTTGCTTTTTAAATCTAGTAATATGTCATTTACTTCATTTTAGATCAGTTCATTTACTGTTCATGTAGAATATCCAAAATTAAATGAAAACACTCCTGTCTTCCAACTATATATCTAGATGAGACCAGATTTTCTTTCACAAGCTACAATCAAAGTAGCACTATTTCAACAGAATAAATAGGTAAACATAAAGGAAAATATTTGTTTTCTATTAAGCCAGACACTGAGATTTCCAAAACATATAAAACAATTCCACTCTCCTTGCTAAATAATTTTTGTTTTATTAAGCAATTATTTTACATATAAACGTTGTCTTCTGGTAAAATAGTTTTCTTATTGTTATTTTAAAATTAATGCATATTTAAATGATTTCTCTGTTTTAATTTCCTACACAGTATTACTGATAGATATAACCCATCTGGAAGAGACTTTCTGGAGACCCTCAATTTTTTTTTTAATTGCAAAGAAATTCTGAGACTAAAATTTGTAGGTTTGTTGACATATAGGATGAGATTTGTTTTCAACCATCATTTCGTGCAGTTCAGTTGCTCAGTCATGTCTGACTCTTTGTGACTCCACAGACCATAGCACGCCAGGCCTCCCCATCCCTCACCAGCGACCGGAGTCCACCCAAACCCATATCCATTGAGTCGTNATAGGATGAGATTTGTTTTCAACCATCATTTCGTGCAGTTCAGTTGCTCAGTCATGTCTGACTCTTTGTGACTCCACAGACCATAGCACGCCAGGCCTCCCCATCCCTCACCAGCGACCGGAGTCCACCCAAACCCATATCCATTGAGTCGTTGATGCCATCTAGCCATCTCATCCACTGTCTTACCCTTCCCCTTCTCCCTTCAATCTTTCCCACCATCAAGGTCTTTTCCAATGAGTCAGCTCTTTGCATCAGGTGGCCAAAATATTGGAGTTTCAGCTTCAGCATCAGTTCTTCCAATGAACAATCAGGACTGATCTCCTTTAGGATGGACTGGTTAGATCTCCTTGCAGTCCAAGGGACTCTCAAGAGTCTTCTCCAACACCACAGTTCAAAAGCATCAATTCTTTGCTCAGCATTCTTTACAATCCAACTCTCACATCCATATATGACTACTGGAAAAACCATATCCTTGACTAGTTGGACCTTTGTTGCAAAGTAATGTCTCTGTTTTTTAATATGCTGTCTAGGTTGGTCATAACTTTCCTTCCAAGGAGTCAATTTCTTTTAATTTCATGGCTGCAGTCAACATTTGCAATGATTTTGGAGCCCCCTCAAATAAAGTCAATCAATGTTTCCACTGTTTCCTCATCTATTTGCCATAAAGAGATGGGACCAGATGCCATGATCTTAGTTTTCTGAATGTTGAGCTTTAAGCCATCTTTTTCCACTCTCCTCTTTCACTTTGGTCAAGAGACTCTTCTGTTCTTCTTGGCTTTCTGCAATAGGGGTGGTGTCATCTGCATATCTGAAGTTATTGATACTTCTCCTGGCAATCTTGATTCCAGCTTGTGCTTCTTCTAGCCCATTGTTTCTCATGATGTACTCTTCATAGAAGTTAAATAAGCAGGGTGACAATATACAGCCTTGATGTACTCCTTTTCCTATTTGGAACCAGTCTGTTGTTCCATGTCCAGTTCTAATTGTTGCTTGCTGACTGGCATACAGATTTCTCAAGAGGCAGGTCAGGTGGTCTGGTATTCCCATCACTTTCAGAATTTTCCACAGTTTATTGTGATACACACATTCAAAGGCTTTGACATAGTCAATAAAGCAGAAGTAGATGTTTTTCTGGAATTCTCTTGCTTCTTCAGTGATCCATCAGATGTTGATAATTTGACCTCTGGTTTCTCTGCCTTTTCTAAAACCAGCTTGAACATCTGGAAGTTCATGGGTCATGTATTGTTAAGCCTTGCTTGAAGAATTTTAAGCATTAATTTAATAGCATGTGAGATGAGTGCAATTGTTTGGTAGTTTGAGCATTCTTTGGCATTGCCTTTCTTTGAGACTGGAATGAAAACTGACCTTCTCCAGTCCTGTGGCCACTGCTGAGTTTTCCAAATTTGCTGACATATTGAGTGCAGCACTTTCACAGCATCATCTTTCAGGATTTGAGATAGTTCAACTGGAATTTCATTACCTCTACTAGCTTTGTTCATAGTAATGCTTCCTGAGGCCCATTCGACTTCACATTCCAGAATGTCTGGCTCTAGGTGAGTGATCGCACCATTGTTATTATCTGGGTCATGAAGATCTTTTTGTATAGTTTTTTTGTGTGTTCTTGCCACCTCTTCTTAATATCTTCTGCTTCTGTCAGGTCCATACCATTTATTGAGCCCATCTTTGCATTAAATTTTCCCTTAGTATCGCTAACATTCTTGACAAGATCTCTAGGCTTTTCCATTCTATTTTTTTCCTGTTTCTTTGCTGAGGAAGGCTTTCTATCTCTCCTGACTATTCTTTGGAACTCTGCATTCAAATGGTTATATCTTTCCTTTTCTCCTTTGCTTTTTGCTTCTCTTCTTTTCACAGCTATTTGTAAGGCCTCCTCAGACAGACATTTTGCCTTTTTGCCTTTCTTTTTCTTGGGAGTGGTCTTGATCCCTTTCTCCTTTAGAATGTCATGAACCTGTGTCCATAGTTCATCAGGGACTCTTTTTATCGGATGTAGTCCCTTAAGTCTATTTCTTAATTCCACTGTATAGACATAACAGATTTTATTTAGGTCATACCTGAATGGTCTAGTGGTTTTCCCCACTTTCTTCAATTTAAGTCTGAATTTGGCAGTAAAGAGTTCATTATCTGGCCACAGTCAGCTCTCGGACTTGTTGTTGCTGACTGTATAGAGCTTCTCCTTCTTTGGCTGCAAAGAATATAATCAATCTGATTTCAGTGTTGACCATACGGTGATGTCCATGTGTAGAGTCTTCTCTTGTGTTGTTGGAAGAGGGTGTTTGCCATAACTGGTGTGTTCTCTTGGCAAAACTCTATTAGCCTTTGCCCTGCTTCATTCTGTACTCCAAGGCCAAATCTGTTATTCCAGGTGATATAGCCACTCAGTAAACCTTTGGTTGAAGGTACACCTGGAATGCCTGTGCTGACATCATCAACTTCTACCTACTTGTTAAGTGATGTATGCGCTAGCCTTACAACCTCTGTGGATCTTACTGAGAGAGGGGCTTTGTTGAATTGCTTCCACACCCTATATTCAACGTGTGCTTTCGCAGCTATTTGCCTCAGAAATACTTCAGTATAAAAATAGTGTCTAGAAATGGAATAATTAACCTCTAAAAGATGCTGTGAGACTCAGGTATTTGTTACCATCTATATACATGTACTAGGGTTTCCCAGGTGGCACTAGTGGTGAAGAACCTGCCTGCCAATGCAGGTTAGACATAAGAGATATGGGTTTGATCACTGGGTCAGCAAGATCCCCTCAAGTAGGAAATGGCAACACATTCCAGTATTCTTGCCTGGAGAATTTCATGGACAGAGGAACCTGGCAGGCTGCAGTCCATTGGATTGCACAAAGTTGGAGATAATTGAAGCAACTTAGCACATTTTTGGTTTTGTTTCTCAATAGCCATTGATAAGTACACACACATATAAATGTACTTAGCATTTTACTATCTAAATTTTAGATAGAAATTTCTGCCTTGCTGATGAACCTATCTGCAGGGCAGCAGTGGAGATGCAGACATAGAGAACAGACTTGTGGACAGAGTGAGGGAAGGAGAGGGCGGGAGGAGCTGAGTGAGCAGCATGAAATATACACATTGTCACATGTAAAGTTGACACAAGTGGGAATTTGCTGTGTGACACAGGGAGCTCAACCCAGTGCTCTGCGACAGCCTGAAGGGGTGGGAGGCGGAACGGCGGTCAGGAGGGAGGGGAATAGATGTATCCCTGCAGCTGATATATGGCAGATGCCAATGCAATTATCATCCAATTTAAGAAATGTATAGCTTGATAAAAATGTAACTTTCTAATTTGCTAATAAGCAAATTGACTCAAGGAAGCACAAGATTATGCAGATAACTCAAATTCCCTAAATTGATGTTAGTTCCAAATAGGAAAAGGAGTGTGTCAAGGCTGTATATTGTCACCCTGCTTATTTAACTTATATGCAGAGTACATCATGAGAAATGCTGGGCTGGAAGAAGCACAAGCTGGAATCAAGATTGCCAGGAGAAATATCAATAACCTCAGATATGCAGATGACACTACCCTATGGCAGAAAGTGAAGAGGAGCTAAAAAGCCTCATGATGAAAGTGAAAGAGAAGACTGAAAAAGTTGGCTTAAAGCTCAACATTTAGAAAACAAATATCATGGTATCTGGTCCCATCACTTCATGGGAAACAAATGGGGAAACAGTGAAAACAGTGTCAGATTTCATTTTTTTGGGCTCCAAAATCACTGCATATGTTGACTGCAGCCATGAAATTAAAAGACGCTTACTCCTTGGAAGAAAAGTTATGACCAACCTAGATAGCGTATTCAAAAGCAGAGACATTACTTTGCCTACAAAGGTCTATCTGGTCAAGGCTATGGTTTTTCCAGTGGTCATGTACAGATGTGAGAGTTGGACTGTAAAGAAAGCTAAGCGCCAAAGAATTTATGCTTTTGAACTGTGGTGTTGAAGAAGACTCTTGAGAGTCCCTTGGACTTCAAGGAAATCCAACCAGTCCATTCTAAAGAATATCAGACCTGGGTGTTCTTTGGAAGGAATGATGTTAAGCTGAAACTCCAGTACTTTGGCCACCTCATGTGAAGAGATGACTCATTGGAAAAGATTGTGATGCTGGGAGGGATTGAGGGCAGGAGGATAAGGAGACAACAGAAGATGAAATAGCTGGATGCAATCACCGACTCAATGGACGTGACTTTGAGTGAACTCTGGGAGTTGGTGATGGACAGGGAGGCCTGGCGTGCTGCAATTCATGGGGTCGCAAAGAGTCGGACACGACTGAGCAACTGAACTGAATTGATGAGCATTTTAGAATTAGAATTTAGTTTTTTGTATATACTCAACCAGTGGCTATTACATCACTGACAAAGGGCTGTATAGTCAAAGTATGGTTTTTCCAGTGGTCATGTATAGATGGAGAGTTGGACCATAAAGAAGACTGAGCCAGGGAGAATTGATGCTTTTGAACTGTGGTGTTGGAGAAGACTCTTGAGAATCGCTTGGACTGCAAGGAAATCCAACCAGTCCATCCTGAAGGAAATCAGTGCTGAATATTCATTGCAAGCACTGATGCTGAAGCTCCAACACTTTGGCCACCTGATGTGAAGAGCCGACTCATTAAAAAAGACCCTGAGGCCTGGAAAAATTGAAGGCAGAGGATGACATGGTTGGATGGCATCACCAACTCAATGGACAATAGTTTGAACAAGCTCCAGGAGTTGGTGATGGACAGGGAAGCCTGGCATGATGCCCTCCATGGGGTTTCAAAGAGTTGGTCACGACTGAGCAGCTGAACAACAAATGGAGAAATGAATTTCCAGGTCTTAAGTCTGAACTGTTGGAGTTACCACCACAAACAAAAATATCTGAATTGTCCCATTAGAGTAGGACAGTGTTTGTTTCAAAAGAGGAAGAGAAAGTTTGGGGGCTCTTTGCAATTTGTTAGCTACTAAATGTTTACAGAGTCAAAGTAAAATCCCAAATCTGGAATCTACAACTTTCTGAAGAATGTAAGAATCTCTGTGAATCTGAAAGCTGAATCTCTGTGAGCTAAAGCTCTATTAAAAATAATCAAAGATACCACACACAGCAATAGGTTTAGAAGTATTTACAAAATAACAGGCTAAGAAAATTAAAAAAAATAAAAAAGGCTGTTTTTTTGTTGATTCCTATGTATTACTCTTGCCTGGAAGATCCCATGGATGGAGGAGCCTGGTAGGCTGCAGTCCATGGGGTCGCAAAGAGTTGGACACAACAGAGCGACTTCACTTTACCTTTTCACTTTCATGCATTGGAGAAGGAAATGGCAACCCACTCCAGTGTTCTTGCCTGGAGAATCCCAGGGATCAGGTAGCCTGGCGGGCTGCCGTCTCTGGAGTTGCACGGAGTCGGACACGACTGAAGCAACTTAGCAGCAGCAGCAGCAGCATGTATTATTCTGTTTCAAAAAGTTGCTGTCATCCTCATTATTTCTTAAAATCAAATAACAGTGAAAATTTTTACGGTGTAAAATATGAGTTCTATTTGTGTTAAGAAAAAAATGATTTTTTTTCTCTCTCTTTCTGGTAATAGAAATCACAAAGCTTAATAGACCATAGAATTAATCCCATCACTCATTTTTTTTTTTTTAAATTTTGGACACTGAGTTAAAGCAAGATGAAATGGCAATAAGTATGGGACAAAACTCAGGTATCATTCGCTCCCCTACTTTAATCCAATTACAGTCTGCTAGTCTGGCTCCTCTTCCTCTAGCTATGTAATGAACAGTGTCAGAAAAATCAGCTATAGATTTAGAGTTGCTTATCTGTTTTTGCTATCCATAGTAGTTTCAGTTATAGCAGAGAACATGTATAAGAGAGAGATGTTGGGGACAAAAAATAAAATGTCATTTCAATGACCAGCCCAATCAAGTTAAGCATATGATGATATATGGACACTGAAATAAAATGCTTAATGGCATTTTAAAATTTCTCAACTGGTAGTAAAGTTGTCCTGGAGTCACAGTGTCAGCAGCTGACACAGATGAGTTTGAGGTAAGAAGGAGAGATATTTTCCAATGCCTTATCCAGGTGTTTAATACTAGGATTGGTGGGACTACCTAGAAAAATAAAACTCCTGCCTGGGACTACAGGGAATATACTTTCTCTTTATCATATTTCTCAATTAAAATGGAAATGGAAATCCTAATGTTTGTGTTCATGCAGTGTCAATGCTTCATAGATGAAAGTGAGGAAAGTAAACTGTTCTTGTTCTGAGTGATAAGATCAATTCCGTTCAGTCGCTCAGTCATGTCCGACTCTTTGCTACCCCATGAATCGCAGCACGCCAGGCCTCCCTGTCC
>SJYV01048502.1:0-40469 GCA_006410875.1 Neotragus pygmaeus | reverse complement strand
TGAGTGAACTCCAGGAGTTGGTGATGGACAGGGAGGCCTGGCCTGCTGCGATTCATGGCATCGCAAAGAGTAGGACACGACTGTGTGACTGAACTGAACTGAACTGATCTTATAGATAGAAAATCTTAAAGACTTCATCAAAAAGCTGTTAGAACTAATAAATTCAGTAAAGTTGCAGTATACAAAATCAGCATATAAAAAATAAGTTGTATTTCTAGACACTTAACAATGAACTGTTGGGAAAATTATTTCTTCTCTGAGTTCTATGAGTAAAGAGGATGGCTATTTATATTAAAAGTAAGGAATTTGCTTGACTTAAATTATTTTTGCTTTTCCTAAATTTTTAAAAGCAATTATAAGGTCTCATTAGGGCTGAGGGAGTCCCCAAGGATAGAGGATGTGGAATCTCATGTATGTTTCTCCCTGCAGCTCACGGCAGGCCTGAAAGGTGAAGCAGGCTCTCCTGGACGCCAAGGCCCCCCTGGACGGAGAGTGAGTACACTCAGGAGAACTAAGTCATGTGTGGCTTCCTAGGATGCCCGATGGAACGAGCACAGAAATCAAAGTCAGAAACACTGGGTTCAAGTCCAGGTTCTGTTGCTGCCTGGGTGCCCTTGGACAGGTTCCTGGGTCTATTAGTTTCCTTCTAAGATGGTAATGACATGTCCTGTTTGAACCACCTCTAAAGGTAGCTGCTGTGAGGATCAGATAATCAAATGTGAATGCTCTTTGTAAACTATAAAGTTTTCAATACAAATATGAGCTGTGACTGTTAATTTTTACTGAAGTTTTAAAACAGGGATAGAATTGCATAAGCTTCATTAAGGTGTCCTGACAAGTTGATCAGAGTTTCCCAAGCCACTGTTGTTACCTTCCTGAACTCATGATTTAGATGCTAAAGAGATATGGAGATAAAATTGCAACTTTCCTCTGTGATTGAATTACAAGAGATTCAATTACCTTTGAAGCATTCCTGAGCAGAGCCAAGCACATCGCTCACTGGCAAGACAGCCACATCTCGATCTTAGCACCTATTGTGTTACTGTGATGACTTATTAACCTGTTTCTCGCCTCCTAAAGAGAACAGTCAAGTAAGAGCTAAATGTTGCCAGTGCCTGTGTTTTGTGTGTGAGGTGCAGAAAGCAGTGTGTAAGGAAGGAAAGAAATTGCTTCTCTTGTTTTGTGCAGTATGACTGTTTTCTGACTACCTGGAAGGGCCCTTTAACTTGCAACTTTATAAAGAAAACAAAAACATGGATCTTTTGTGGAGAACTGAGGCTATAATAGAATGAGAATCAACCAGAGTAAAGGATACTCTGATATAACGTTTTCTTTCTTTTGCATGAAGGAACTAGTGACTGTTCTTAGTCACGTGGGTGAGAATCTATTTCCTGGGTCAGTCTGGACTGGTCTCCTTTCCAGATTCTGGAGCTCGCCCTGGGGGCCCCACATCTTCCTGCTCTTGTGCTTGGCCATGCTGGTCTAGACTGTGGCTTCTCTGTCCCAGGCCTGTGGCCCTTAGCTTCTCCTGAAGAAGTTGCTCCAAGTTATTCCAAGCCTTGGGACCTACTCTCTGCCATCTGGTCTTCTGTAGGATGTGGGCTGTCTGTCCTATTCATTAGTTGGAAACTGTTCCTCCTTCTGTTTAAATGGCTGAGCATTCTTTTCTGCTTTCTGCTGTCACCTGGAAAGGGAAGAATGAAACTCTCCAACNACTCTCTGCCATCTGGTCTTCTGTAGGATGTGGGCTGTCTGTCCTATTCATTAGTTGGAAACTGTTCCTCCTTCTGTTTAAATGGCTGAGCATTCTTTTCTGCTTTCTGCTGTCACCTGGAAAGGGAAGAATGAAACTCTCCAACTTTTAGTGAGATGCATATTTCCTGATTTGGATCAGGAAGAAAATACGCCCCCAGAGGGTAAAATCATGGAGACCATCACAGTTCTGGTTAACAGTAGCAGTACACAGAGAGACCCAGCACTCAGCAGACATTTATTTAGCTGCTCATTGGATGGATGGATGGATGGATAGATGGACGGATGCTCAAGTTATCATTTAGAAAGAAGTTCTCACACCGATGTCAGTAGTTGAGCTTCTGGTGGGAGAGTCAGTGAAATTGTATAGCAGTCATGAACATGTTATAACATTTTCTGAAGCCAGCATCCTAGCTTTCACTTGCTGCCCAAAGGGATTCATATATGCAAGCACATTAGGAAACAAATGCCAAGAAGAAGGCTGATCCTCTTAAAAGGAATTAAAAGAGAAAAAGAGAAAAACTCGCAGTGTCAAGAAAGGCGACTGAGTGTGTTTAGGAGCCTTCTTTGACTCATCTCACCTGATGATCTGTACTCCTTCCACCCAACACCTTTCAGGATTTACGGGCTTGGAGTGCATGCTCTCCTGTGGAATGTCCATTTTGCTATGTAATTGCCTTTTTCACATATGGGGTGGCTGTGTGCTGCTGCCAGAAATTTAAATATACTTCAGTAAATGCCTCTCCTTCATGCTATTCCTTGGGAAGCTTACTGTTTATAATTTTAAGTATTCTTATAAGAAATGCCTTCTAAATGTTCTATCTGCAGTACATATATCTTTAAGAAATACTTTTATTTCTTTCCTTCTTGTCATCCTAGAAAAACCACTCAGTTCAGTCTAGGTAGATATTAGCTTAATTGATCACACACTGAAGCAGGAAGGTTTATACTCTTGGTGTGTGTGAGGAAATAGCGTTGAAGACTCCAGTTCTTCTACTAATAACTTGCTCTGTGTTTGTTTTCCTAGGGCCCTAAGGGGATGGCAGGACAGCCCGTCCATTCTGTATGTATCTCATTATTCACAGCCACACAAAATGCAGCCCGTTCCCTGGGAAATGAATACGGCCACTTGGAAACCACCATGCTCATGTTTCTTGTTTTCTCCCTCCTTTTCCATGTACAGCAATGTGATCTAATCCAGTTCACGCGGGACCATAGTCGTGAGTATCTGTGTGTGTCTTAGGGCATCGGTGATGGGTGAGGGCGCTTAGGAAGAAAGCTGTGTGGGGAAGCAGAATCGGTAGGCTGGACTCGCTGGTGGAGAAGCCATATGTCCTTGGCAGCAGGCTTGCTCTGAGTGCCTGCTGTGGGAACAGCTCATGACAAAGGCGGAAGGAAAAGACACAAACCTTAGCTTAGAGGTGTAGTTTCTAGAGGGAGATAAAACACGCCCGTGAGATATGACGTGACTCAAAAGGTGTGTGACTTAGCTCACACGTATCGCAGTTATGTACCCGGGCCTGGAACGCATGATGTTACCAGGGAGACCGTGGCTGTTTGAGGTTATACATACGCTGTTGCTGCTTGGTTGCTCAGTCGTGTCCCGTCCGACTCTTTGCAGCCCAGTGGACTGAGGCCCACCAGGCCCCTCTGTCCATGGGATTTCCTAGGCGAGAATACTGGAGTGGGTTGCCATGTNTGGGCCTGGAACGCATGATGTTACCAGGGAGACCGTGGCTGTTTGAGGTTATACATACGCTGTTGCTGCTTGGTTGCTCAGTCGTGTCCCGTCCGACTCTTTGCAGCCCAGTGGACTGAGGCCCACCAGGCCCCTCTGTCCATGGGATTTCCTAGGCGAGAATACTGGAGTGGGTTGCCATGTCCTTCTCAAGGGGATCTCCCTGATCCAGAAATTAAATCCAAGTCTCCTGCCTTGGCAGGCAGATTCTCTCCCACTGAGCCACCAGGGAAGCCCCTATATGTACACACACACACAGAAACACACACACACACACAAACACATACACACACAAACACACACACACAGAAACACACACAGAAACACACTGGAAACAAATATGAGAAGAGAAATTGGGAAAATGTTAGGATGATAGACTTTTAGGTGGTTTTTCTTTCCTCGTGTTTCCATTGTGGTTTATAATCATGCCATACAATCACAATCAGAAGAATGGAAATCCGAGAGACTTACTAAAGGAGATTAGATAAAAATGTTGTCAGTGCAGATGTATGGCCAGGAAAGACCGACAACAGAATCAAGTTTAAAATACTGTAAGACCAGATGGGGAGAGGTTTGGTACCACCGTGGATGAGCAGGCAGAGGAAGAATTGTGAAGAAAATAGATTGGTAAGAAGAGGTGATGAGTTTCCACATTTCAGAGGGAAAGGAATGCTGTGCAGACCCTAAAGTGAAATGATCTACAGGCAGCTGATGAAATGGAGTCCTCTAAAGGTGAGAATCAGGGAAGAAACTCAGGAAGCTGGAGTCACTAGTGTCCTTAGAGCCGCAGGGAGGGATGAGATTCCCAAGAACGTGCAACTAGAGAGACAGATATGGAAACCCAAGGGATGAGCCCAGGGAGTTTCCCTAGCAAAGAGAGTGGACCTGACCCCAGAAAAAGGGCATTGTGGAGAGTCCTGCCGAGTGTGGGCAGCTTGGGAAAAGGCAAAAAGCAGCCAGCGGAGAGAACTCCAAAGCGAGGTGTTGGGTGGGGTAGGGCAGGGAGCTCATGTTAAAGATGTCTCTTGAAAGCTGGAAGGCTGTCCAGCACAGTGAGGGGGTGAGAGCCAGCCCCGGGCTCAGGGAGAGAACAAGGGCAGAGCCACCGTGGAGAGAAGCGTGCGTGACCTAAGTCAAGGGCGACCCGAGAGGCAGCGGGGTGGGGAGGCAAGTGCCCTGGAGGGTTTGGGCTTTGAAGGGCACTTTGCAATACTACATGAAAGGAGTTAGGAAATTCGGTGGCGGGGAGGGAGTGGGCAGGATTTGTAGCCGGACCAGGGAGCTGCAGAGTGCAGAAGTGAGATGGCGAAAAAGACCTTTGGAGCTAATTCAGGCGGCCTTCCTTGCTGGCTGACACCCAAGGCCCCGCAGGGTTGGAATCGTGCTCCATCTCCATCGGGGTTGTTCTTCAGCCCTAGAACAGCTCTAGCCACACTGGGATGAGGGCCTGGGCCCTGGGAGGCCGTGGAGAATGGGGAGAGAAAGTGGTGGTTGGAATCACATAGGAGGGCCCTAGTAATTAGAGTTTTAGAAGAAGAGACATAATAAACAGAACTTTCAGGAAAAACTAAATATAAATAAAATATATATAAATAAAAATATTAAACAAGAAACACACTTGAAAGAAGTCCAGTAGTTTCTCCAAAGTCATGCAGCTTTGCCAGACTGAAACCCAGCCAAAAGTGTCTGTTCCTAGAGTCTGTGCGTCTAGCGTCGCAGCTGGGCTGGAGGTTAACCAATGGGACTTCTCAGTCCGAAGAAGGAGCCGATTTCAGGCCTTGAGATGCAGAGGAGGCGGTGGGCCCTGTGTGCCCTCTGCTGACCCTCAGCATCTCAGCAGCTGCAGGATAAAGACAAACAAACATGCTCATAGGATTGACATGAGGGGGCGCGGGCTGCGGGCCAGTGGGCTGATAGCTGGGATGTTGCCAGGGCTAGTGAAGTCTTTTAGTGTCTTGGCGTAATCATTTGCTTTCAGGGTGTTGAGTAAAAGGAGCATGGAAAGTGTCAGGCTTGCGCTTAAAGATTTACCATTATTTCCCCTGATTCATCTCACGCTTACCAAGCAAATCACTTGGAGAAACCAGATGCTCAGGAGAAAGCCTTGGGTGTTTCTTCTGTCTGGATACGGAGATCACTCAAACACAGGAGCTGTATTTTTCTTTTTTTAAAGCAGAGACAAAATTCATTTGGAAATCCCCACAGTTCAGCAGAAAAATAGAGGTTCCCAAGGTGTTCATTAAGGAAGACAAGAAGACCTCATATTTTAGTCCTGCCCTGTTGAACAGCTCTCAGAAGGCTGTAAAAAGAGAGACAAAACAAATTTAATTTTAGCTATCATGCCATTTGATCAGAGGCTTATCTGTTCTCTTTCTAAAACAAGTGATCAGTGATTCAAATTCCAACCAGAGTTCTGGTAATGTCTGCTGGCCAGGGCTCACGAGGAGGAAAGGTCAGGAAGACCCATAAAATAGTAGAATTCTGTGTCCATCCTCCTCTCCCTTTTAACCTTGACTTCCTGTAATTAGGAATTAGCTTCATTTGCAATAAGAGCTAAACAGAATACTAAGGTTTGTTGAAATTTTGTTTTGGGAGTTATTTTCAGTCTGAATCCCAAAAATGTAACAGACTCTCTCTCTCTCTCTCTCTCCTTTTTATAGCTTGTTGGGAAGGTGAGTATTCTTACCATATTATGTCTCTTGCTGAACTACTTCCTGCATTCTGACAATCCCACATACACACTACTGTATATAAAACAGACTACCAGCAAAGATACTGTATAGCACAGAGAACTCTGTTCAATATTTTATAATAACCTATGAGGGAAAAGAATCTGAATATGTATATATATATATTTATATATAAACGAATCACTTTGCTGTATGCCTGAAATTTATACAACATTGTAAATTAAGTACATGTCAAAAAGTAATAAAGTAACAATAAAGATAAATGCGCTAAAGATTTGAAAAAGGACTTCATAAAGAAAAAAAAAAACCTCTCATCCCCATGAGAAAAGGGACTTCTAACCTCTTTGCAGACACGTATGATGACTATAACTGTGCATGTCATGTTTGGACATGACTATAAAATGCTGACCACCTGGTCCCCAGCCCCTTCACAAGCTGTTCTTTCCAAGTGCTGCCACACTTTCCAGCTCATGTTCTTCACGGGGCAGGTTCTTTGCTGCTGAGCAGTTCAGGGCAAGGCCAGGTGTCTGAGCTCACTCTGTTGCTCCATCTGCTGCTAAGTCTGTGAACACTGGCACCTTGGACAGGTGATGAATCCTTTCTTTCCTTTGACCTCCATTCACACCTCTCACCTCCACGTGTCCACCACTTGTCAGCCTGACCCGGAGGATGGAGGAGGATCTTCCAGGGCCTCGACTGCAGCTGGCGTTCAGTGATCCCTCAGATGATGTTGCCCCTGAAACCAGTTAGGTCAACTCCAAGATCTGCAGTCTCTTAGAGGCCTATTGCAATAGATTAACAGGATCTTTGAGCTCATCCCTAAGTTCGGTGCCATTCCCTTTAATCCCCCCTCCAAAATCTGATGTCTAAGAGCTCAGTAAAACTTCATGGATTTGAATTAAATTTATCAGGTACCATGCTGGAACTAGGAAAGGGAGAGATTAAAAATAAATGGAAATTGGTACTGCCTTCTGGGGATATCTGTGATGATGGGTCATCTATGAAGATGCTTATCTACCATTTTGTTAAGCATTTTTTACTATAAGGTTAGGAAGTATGTGCTACAGTCCATGAGGTTGCAGAGAGTCAGACATGACTTCACAACTGAACAGCAAGAAACAGGATATCATTTTTCTCATTTTCTTTTTCATTGTTGGGTTCCATATTTTTAAAATTTCTTCACAGTAAAATGTCTTGATTCAAAGCACATCTTGAAATCAACACTTTCTCCTCTATTTCTGTTACTGAGGACAGCAGTTGGGAGATGCGATACTTTGAATTTAATGTGCTTTGGGAGTAAGCCAGATTGGGGAGAGTAAAACAGCCTGTGTACATGGAGGGTTGGCTAATTTTTAAATAATTTCTTTTTCTCTTCCTGCGTTTAGACTTTAACAAGGCCGTTATTTATAATCATAGAGGAGACTCCCTGTGAAATTCCCAAAGTGCAATTATCATAAAACCATTAGGACTGAGTTGGGGGTTACAGACAGCTCAGTGCGAGTCTGCCGTGGCCCACTATGCTGCTCCTTCCTCCTGCCACCCTAGCTGTCATCCCAGAGCCCCTGAAATCCCCTCTCTCCAGAAACAGCCTCTTTGTCCTCTGAAGGATAATCCCCAAGAAGAATAATGCTCACCGTCTACCTTTTGATATCACAAGCCTCCGCAGACAAGTTCTTCGAAGGTAGACCTGGTTTCTTCACGTGTATCCCACAGTGCTTGTTACCCTGCCTTTCACATGATGAATACTCAGGTATTTGCCACATAGATTGGTGAAAATCTTCCAACTGACTTTATCACTATTACTAGGTCTTTTCTGAAGAGTTTTTTTTAAGAGAATAAGCTTTCAGATTTTCTGAAAAACCATGCTGCTAAGTTGCTTCAGTTGTGTCCAACTCTGTGCAACCCCATAGATGGCAGCCCACCAGGCTCCCCCGTCTCTGGGATTCTCCAGGCAAAAACACTGGAGTGGGTTGCCATTTCCTTCTCCAATGCATGAAAGTGAAAAGTGAAAGTGAAGTTGCTCAGTCATGTCTGATTCTTAGTGAAAAGCCATAGTTTCCTTTTAAAATTTTCCATAGAGTAAAATTCACTCTTTTGTTCAGTTTTTACACATGCATGATTTGTGTAATCATCACCACAATCAGGATACAGGATAATTCCGTCAGCCCAAACACTCCTTCCAGTTTCTTTTTAAATAGAAGATAGATGGTAGATGTTGAAGTCTGAACATTATATTGCCAGATATCACTATTCTGTATTTAGGTAACACCATAGGCTAACAAAGCAAAATCCTTTCCCCGCTTTACACATGGATAGCTCTGATTCTAGATTTGATGTGACAGCTGCATTTTCCCAGACCTCAGTGTCGACTGTCTTCCCGGAGTAAATGGAATGGGAATGCCATTTGACCCAGTGAAACAACTTAACACTTCTGACTCTCGTTTTTGTAGAAAAGTGTCCTGTGTATCCAACAGAGCTGGTATTTGCCCTGGACCAGTCCAACGATATCACAGAGCAGAGATTTAATGAAACGAGGGACATTATCACTTCTATTGTCAGCGACCTTCACATCAGGGAAAGTAATTGCCCCGTGGGAGCAAGAGTTGTTGTGGTTTCCTACAACTCGGGCACCAGCTACCTCATCCGTGGGTCTGACTACCGTAGCAAGAAGCAGCTTCTTCAGCTTCTCTCCCAAATAAAATATCAAATCTCTGGGGAAGTCCGAGATATTGGGAATGCGATGAGGTTTGTGGCTCGGAACCTCTTTAAGCGGACGTCTGCAGGAGCCAATGTGCAGAGAGTTGCTGTGTTTTTTAGCAACGGGCAAGCTGCAAGCAGATCATCCATCATCACGGCCACCATGGAGTTTAGCGCCTTGGATATCAGCCCTGCAGTCTTTGCTTTTAATGAAAAGGTTTACCTCGATGAGGCTTTTGGGGTAAGTGCCTCCCTTGGCAATGTCTTTATTTTTAGATAACTGGTACTGGCAGAATAAGGATACTGGGAAGGAGGAATCAAGTGGTCTCTTGACCCCCTTTGCAATTCTCATAGCTGTCTTGTTGCCAGAGTCCTTGAAATCCAGTTTCTACTAAACACTGAACTGAATGCATCTTATCTCCATTTAAAAATCGAGAAACTGAGGCCCAGGTTGTTGAGTGACTTCTCCCATTTTGTACAGCTACTAAGTGGCTAAATCAAGCTTTGAACTTGAGTTTGTCTGATAGAGAGAGCTGTCAGTCTTCTGCTGATCTAGTATTTCTCAAATGTGCCATCTGTTGGCTGTGTCTCATTGAACAACTGGTCTTAACCTGTGATGGGTGAAGTTTAAGGGACTTTTGAACCGTTAATGTTGTGTTAAACTTTGATGTGTATGAACCTTTTTCCCAAGAGGAGTTCTGTCCCTTTTGGATTCACAGATACTCATGGGACCTGTGCTTCCTTCTTTCTCCCACCAAACATAAGAACTTCTCCATCTACTGTTCTACTGTTATAAAATTGTTCATATTAACCATGAAATACATGCTCTTAAACTAGGACCACAGCCTTGTCTAACTCAATGAAACTAAGCCATGCCCACAGGGCAACCCAAGACGGGTGGGTCATGGTGGAGAGGTCTGACAGAATGTGGTCCACTGGAGAAGGGAATGGCAAACCACTTCAGTATTCTTGCCTTGAGAACCCCATGAACAGTATGAAAAGGCAAAATGATAGGACACTGAAAGAGGAACTCCCCAGGTCAGTAGGTGCCCAACATGCTACTGGAGATCAGTGGAGAAATAACTCCAAAAAGAATGAAGGGATGGAGCCAAAGCAAAAACAATACCCAGCTGTGGATGTGACTGGTGATGGGGACGACAGAGGATGAGATGGCTGGATGGCATCACTGACTCGATGGACGTGAGTCTGAGTGAACTCCGGGAGTTGGTGATGGACAGGGAGGCCTGGCGTGCTGCGATTCATGGGGTCGCAAAGAGTCAGACACGACTGAGCGACTGAACTGAACTGAACTGAAACCTGGGGGAAGCCATTATGTTTCCCAAGAGATGATAAAGATCTATTTTACACAAATACACATGTGTTGAGTACATGGTAACTCGCTTCAGTTGTGTGCAACTCTTTGTGACCCTATGGACCGTAGCCCCTCAAGCTCCTCTGTCCATGGGATTCTTCAGGCAAGAACACTGGAGTGGGTATGGAGTGCCATGGCCTTCTCCAGGGGATCTTCCTAACCCAGGGATCAAACCCACGTCTCACATGTTCTGCACTGGCAGGTGGGTTCTTTATCACTAGTGCCAACTGGGGAGCCCACAAATACATATATATTTCTACTATAAAAAGAAAAGCCCTCTATAACATGAAGAGATTTAATCTGCTCATAAGAAAAACACAATTAAAAAAAGAGCCACAGAGTCACAGTAGATCCTGACAGAATTGTAGAAAGTTAAAGTATTTTTATAAAAATATCACCTCCCAATATAGATTATTTATTTATTTGTTTTCTTCTGGTGTGTGTCCCCCCACTGGAATATAGGGTAGAGCGTTCATCTGCTTTGTCTGTTTCTGCACCTAGAATAGTACCTATTTGACATTGTATGCACTCAATGAATATTTGTTGAATGAACAAATGAGCGAAGAGCATGTGGTTGACTCCTGTGAATAAACTTACTTGATTTACCAGAGTTGCAATTAATGTCTGGGGCTTCTCTGATAGCTCAGTTGGTAAAGAATCCTCCTACAGTGCAGGAGACCCCAGTTTGATTCCTGGGTGAGGAAGATCCACTGGAAAAGGGATAGGCATTTAATGTTTGACACAGGGGAGCAGCAAGATCAATACAAAATTATACCAAAGCATCCAGTTTCATAAAAATTAGAGAGTAGAAATGTAGTAGTTACTTTCTAACTATAAGGCTGGAATGCTTATAAATATTTCAAAATGCTCAGCACTTTACAGAAAAACAGAGGGGTGGTTTTTCTAATCTGTTAATTTCTTGAGGGGGAAGAAACAAAAGCAGGAGCATGTCTGTGGATCGAGAGATCCACTCATCCCCTGAGAATGATTTATTTCTTCCATATAATCAAAGTATCTGGGATGCATGGTGCCTCATACAAAGTAAATGCCCAATATATGGTCATTGAGTCACTGAATGGATAAATGAATGAATAAATTGAAGTATAGTTGATTTACACATTGTGTTAACTTCTGCTCTACGGCAAAGAGATCCAGTTATACGTATGTAATCATTCTTTTTCTGTTATGGTTTATCACGATATTGAGTATAGTCTCCTGTGCCATACAGTAGGCTCTTGTTTATCCATCCTATGTATAACAGTTTCCATCTGCTAACCCCAGACTCCCAGTCCTTCCCTCCACTGCAGCCCCTTGGCAACCACACGTCTTTTCTCCATATCTATGTGTCCATGTTCATTTATGCGTGTTTTAGACACTACACATAAGTGATATGATATTTGTCTTTCTCTAGGTCCACCCATGTTGCCGGAAATGGCATTATTTCATTCTTTTTTGTAGCTGAGAAGTATGGAATAGAGTTTTTTTCTTTTGAATGTTCTATTTTATATTGGGGTATAGCCGATTAACAATGCTGTAATAGTTTCAGGTGGACAGTGAAGGGATGTATGACTGGAATAGACTTCTAGTTGGAATTTGTGATCAGGGAAATCCAGTTGACATATGAAAGATGCACCTTTTTCTATTAATAGATAGCATGCTGCTACTGCTGCTAAGTCGCTTCAGTCGTGTCCGACTCTGTGCGACCCCGTAGATGGCAGCCCACCAGACTCCACCATCCCTGGGATTCTCCAGGCAACAACACTGGAGTGGGGTGCCATTGCCTTCTCTGAATAGATAGCATAATTGGGTGGAAATAGTGGTGTGCATGCGTGCTGAGTCACTTCAGTTGTGTCTGACTCTTTGCAACTCTATGGGCTGTAACCTGCCAGGCTCCTCTGTCCATGGGATTCTCCAGGCAAGATTACTGGACTGGGTTGCCATGCCCTCCTCCAAGGGATCCTCCTGACTCAGGGATGGAACCAGCATCTCTTATGTCTGCTTCATTGGCAGGCGGGTTCTTTACCACTAGCGCCACCGGGGAAGCCCAGAAAGAGAATCACTACTTAAAGAAGTCAAAGGTGACTTGTGAATGTAAACTCTCTACAGGACCCAACTCCAGAAGCTGATGTATAGCACATAATCAGCTGGTACATAATCAGAACTGTGTAAAAATTCAATGCAGATGTGCAGGCTTGGAGATAGGAATGAGGTTTTAATATCTAACCCAGTGAGTGAATCTTGTAGTTATCTTGTGGCAGTTTTCTTATAAAATTGAGTTGCTGATACAGTTTCTACGTTTCCTTAGGTTATGTTTAGGATCAGAGGGGGATAGTTTGTGTGTGTGTGCATACATGAAGATGCTTAGAAGAGAGCAATGAGCAACAATGCAGGTGATGGTGACGGGTCAGGTGTTTTTCAGACTCTTGAAGTGGGTGCCCAGTGAATTCTTGAGGATGTTACCAAGTCCAAGCTTACTCTGCTTGTTGAACAACAGGCCGGTAAATCTGGAGACAAGGTGTTGAGGAAGTTGTAATGACTTTATTTGGAAAACGAGCAGGCAAGATGACCAACGAATGTCTCAAAATAACCTCAAACAAGCCATCTTATTGGGGTGTGAAGGCTAGTTTCTTCTATCGAACACAGAGGGGAGATAGGAGGTGAGGAAGTAAAGTCAAAAGGCCATTAATCTTGCAAATATCTCCTGGAATGGTCAGCCTCAGGTAGGGATGTGTTAATTTCTTCTTTCTTGCAGCCATTCACAGGTGGACAGAATCACCTGTGACTCTGAACAAAGACACTTTGGTTTGACATTGAGGCAGAGGATCAGGGTTCCCCAAGGCAATTATGTATGGACAGTATCCTTTCAGTGAACAAAAGCAATGGGAAGCAAATGTTAAAGAAACAGATTCTCCCCTGTAACAACGATGACTAAAGAAAACAATGAAATGAGCATATATTTCTTTTTCAATGCAGTTTGACAACACAGGAACATTTCAGGTGCTTTCTGTTCCTCCAAACGGGGAATATGATCCATTAGAAAGGCTTCGGCGCTGTACACTTTGCTATGGTAAGACTAATGAAAAAGAATTTATTGGGCTGAAACACTTAAATGCCTTCTGGGTTTATTAAATCTATTTTTATCAAAGATTTTTGATTATAAATTCTATTTTAAGTTTTTCAGTCTTTCAACACCATAGGTCAGGGTTTCAATCTGTAATGTTGGAAGTTTCCATAGAATGTAAAAATTAGTGTAGAAGACTATCCCAATTGATTTGACTCTTCCTGGGGACAATTCGATAGTTTGTATCAAATGTTTCTAAAATATTAAAAATATTTTCTAAATGAGTTTGGACATGAATTATAGACTTCAGATATACATGTTACTTATATTTACTTTCAACAAAGATGTTCCCAAATTGTCTGCTAGTGATCATAGAAATTATGAGGAAGTTGAAAATTTCTTATTAATTTAAATGATGAGATACTGAAATTGAAGAGGTATTGATCAGATGATTAATTTTTGATAATCAGTTCCTTATTCACTGGCATATTCAACCAGCAGTGTAACCTTGTGCCAGCATTGAACCAATGATGAATCTCTGTGTTTTCAGATAAATGTTTTCCAAATGCTTGCAAGAAAGAAATCATCTTACCTGAAAATTCGTACATGGATGTCGCCTTCCTCTTAGACAATTCTAGAAATATAGCAAGTGATGAGTTTAAGGATATGAAAGCCTTGGTGAGCTCAATGCTTGACAACTTTGACATTGCCTCAGACCCTATAGTCTCAGACTCTGGTGATAGGATTGCCTTGTTGAGCTATTCTCCTTGGGATAGGAGAAAGAAGAATGTGGTAAAAACAGAGTTTGAGTTTACAACTTATAACAGTCAAGCTCTGATGAAAAGGTACATTGAGACTAACCTCCAACAGCTAAATGGGGAAGCCGCCATTGGCCATGCCCTACTGTGGGCCGTGGAGAATCTCTTCCCAGCAACTCCCAAGCTAAGAAGATACAGGGTCATCTTTGTGGTCTCTGCTGGAGAGAATCGTGAGAGAAAGGGATTCTTGAAGAAGATGGCTCTGAGGGCCAAGTGTCAAGGCTATGTCATATTTGTGATTTCCCTGGGTTTGACACCCGAGGAGGACATGGAGGAGCTGGCCAGCCACCCGCTTGATCACCATCTGATTCAGCTGGGGAGAATTCATAAACCAAATCTGGATTATGTTGTGAAGTTTTTAAAGCCATTTGTGTACTCAGTGAGACGTAAGTCACTATTTTTTTTTTTACCTCTTTGTTTTAATCAGTTAGTGTTTGTTAATAGTATTGATAACCCAAGATATCCCTGTATCTATAGCTTACCAAAATATATGAATTAGGTGGTGAAAGGGTGAGAGGAATAGGACACATCTTGGTTATACCTTATTTATACCTGGGTCATGAGACCTCTTTCGTGATAGAATGTCTCTTAGCCAAAAATCTCAGCACTATAAAACACAGAGTGACTGCAGATCTCCTAAACCACACTTACTCAACCTAAACAAGTTCTTGCAGCCCTTATGTGGTCTCCAGGTTGAACATTTAAAAAGAAGTTTTCCCTGCTACACCCGGTTTATTTCCAATCTTGGCATACCTGGAGACCTGTGTGAAAGTGCCACCCTCCAAAAGTCTAAGCATACAAATCACACAGGAATCTTGTCAGAATGCAGGTTCTGATTCAGTATGTGTAGGGTGGAACGTGAGATTCTACATTTCTAACCGGGTCCTCAGCAATGTCAGTGCTTCTGGTCCACAGATCATACTTAGAGTAGCAAAGTTTTTGGCCAATGCACTACAAAGTGTCACCCATTGGACCAGTGTTAGACCATAAGCTGAAGAGTAAAGAGAGAAATACACAAATTAATAGCAAGCATCTAGAAACTTTTAGAGCAATTTGACATGGCCACATTGTACAAGTGTAAGAATGTGCACTTTGACCCACTGAACAGAAGATACACCGGAAGGATCAGTCTGCAAAGGGCTGGAAATAAAAATACCTTGTCCTTCACCACATGTTCAAGAAATGCTCTTTCCAGGCAGACAGTTCTCAGCTGGGGATGATTTTGCCCCCCAGATAACATTTGGAAATACCTGGAGACATTTTTATTCGTCACAACGAAGGGAGAGGATACTACTGGTGTTTAGTGGGTAGAGACCAATGCATCTTTGCTAAGTCACTTCAGTCATGTCCAACTCTTTGCAACGCTAGGGATTGTAGCTCGCCAGTTTCTTCTGTCCATGGGATTCTCCAGGCAACCATACTGGAGTGGGATGCCCTGCCCTCCTCCAGGGGATCTTTCCAATGCAGGGATTGAACTTGCTTTCTCTTATGTCTCCTGCATTGCCAGGCTGATTCTTTACTACTAGTACCACTTGCAGAGAAGGCAATGGCATCCCACTCTGGTACTCTCGCCTGGAAACTCCCATGGACGGAAGAGCCTGGTAGGCTGCAGTCCATGGGGTCGCTGAGTCAGACATGACTGAGCGACTTCACTTTCACTTTTCACTTTCATGCATTGGAGAAGGAAATGGCAACCCATTCCAGTGTTCTTGCCTGGAGAATCCCAGGGACGGCAGAGCCCAATGGGCTGCCATCTGTGGCGTTACACAGAGTCGGACACGACTGAAGGGACTTAGCAGCAGCAGCACCACCACGACCTGAGTAGAGACCAAGGAGGCTGCTAAACATCCGACAATGCATAGGATGCTTCCCCCACAATAAGGAACAATCCAGCCCAAAATGTCAATAGTATTGAGGTTGAGAAACCCTGCTCTAGAAGACCCCATGAAATCAGAGCTGAACCTCTTCTTTCTGAGACTCTGACAGGTGTAGAGTTAGGTTCTGCTGGAACCAATTCCACCACCTTAGGATTCCAGGATCACCCTACTATTCAAGGAATCTCTAGCACTACCATGGTGACAACATCTTGCGAGGTCACTCTTCATTGCAGAAGGAGCTTCTCCTTTTCCCTGCAATTCATGTTTGATTGAAGAATCCAAAAATTGCCCCTTTGAGAATATCACGTTATTTCTTTAACTCTAAATCCTTCCATTGTAATGCACCATTATATTATGAAAGAAGAAAGAAAAAATACTTCCAAGTAAATGTTGATACTGACTTTCCTGTGAGAGTTTTTTATTTTATAGTCATTGAAAGAGTTATTTTAGACAGACTATGGTATGCTGTTCTTATGCATATACAAAAAGGGAATATACAGGTAGTGCTAGTGGTAAAGAACCTGCCTACCAATATGGCAGACATAAGAGATGTAGGTTCCATCCCTGGGTTGGGAAGATCCCCTAGAGGAGGGCATGGCAACCCACTCCACTATTTTCCACTGCCAGGAAAATCCCATGGAAAATCCCAAAGAGTCAGACAGAACTGAGCATGCACGCACACATACATGGAATAGACTTGGGTAAAGCATTCTGAAGACTTCTTATTCAGAATTTGATCTTGTGAGTTCTTTCTTAAGGTCATCAATAGCCATCTTTCCCCATGTGATATTGTTCTTTATGCCATCAAGACCTTTTTTGTCTTCTTAAAAGTTTTTTTATTGGAGTATGTTCTGTTAGTTTCAGGAATATAGCAAAGTGAATCTTATACATGTACATATATGTACACATACACATACACTTGTTTTTAGATTCTCTTACATACAGGTCATTACAGAATTCCCTGTGCTATACAGTAGATCCCTATTAGTTATCTATTTAATATATAGTAGTATGTATATCCTTGGAGAAGGAAATGGCAACCCACTCCAGTATTCTTGCCTGGAGAATCCCAGGGACAGGGAGCCTGGTGGGCTGCCATCTATGGGGTCGCACAGAGTCGGACACGACTGAAGCGACTTAGCAGCAGCAGCAGCAGCAGTATGTATATGTCAGTCCTAACCTCCCAACTTATCACCCTTCCTGATAATCATCATGGAGCAGCACTTTAAAGAGACTCCACAAAACAACCCCAACCTGGTCCTGCTGGCCTATTAAGTTAGGCTTCACCGTTATTCGAGCTGGCTTTTCCATGATTGCCATCTGAGCCGAGTTGCTAAAGGGGTGGCATTCACTGCCTTCCCATATCCGCTTGATTTGTAGAGGTTAAAAGTCTCTTTTACCCAGAGTTTTTTATACAATTCAACAAGTTTTGGAGCTGGCACGTTTGCTGTTCCCACACGCATAAGCGATGACAATGGCATCCAATTCCTTCCTCATCAACAATAACTGTCAACCTCAGTTAATTAGAAGAAGTTTCATTTCAAAGAAACAGAAATACTGCTCATCTTAGAACCAGAGAAATATGATTATTATAAAACTATAAGCATTCGCAGATGTTCTCATGGAGTCTGATCCTTCAATGGTCAAAGGTCTCCTTTCACTGAAACTGATTTATTTTCCTGAATAAGGAGAGAAATTATATACTTCTCAGTATCCCACAGTTTATAGAACAACAATAGAAAGAGGTAAGGATATATTATTTAGGTCAGTAAGCTAAAATCTTTCCTGGGACTATTCTCCTCCTAGGAAATAAGTGTTAATTGGTGCAGAAACACAGACATAGCATTATGTAATAAAACATTATGTCTTCTATATTTCAGCTATTAGCATAAGTCTGAGTGAAGAAAGTATTAAAGAATTAGAATAAAAATTTCCTTCAGTTCAGTTCAGTCGCTCAGTCGTCCGACTCTGTGCGACCCCATGAATCGCAGCACACCAGGCCTCCCTGTTCATCACCATCTCCCAGAGTTCACTCAGACTCACGTCCATCAAGTCCGTGATGCCATCCAGCCATCTCATCCTCGGTCGTCCCCTTCTCCTCCTGCCCCCAATCCTTCCTAGCATCAGAGTCTTTTCCAGTGAGTCAACTCTTCTCATGAGGTGGCCAAAGTCCTGGAGTTTCAGCTTCAGCATCATCCCTTCCAAAGAAATCCTAGGGTCGATCTCCTTCAGAATGGACTGGTTGGATCTCCTTGCAGTTCTTAGATCATGTCAATCTGAACATATAGAAATCAAATGTCTCTGGCTCACAACGAACTCTTCAAATGAACAATTTGAGGAGGTCCCTGGTAATTCTCTGGCTGAAAAATATTCTATAATCAAATTCTGAATGCTATTTCCAGTTGCTACTATTTTCTGTTCTCACCCCAGCCAAATTGTGCTGAAATATTTTAGTGACACTTATTGCCTCACGAAGATTCCTACCGCAGTTCTCTTCCCCTTAGCACATACAATTTATAGTTTAAAATTTAACTATCACTTTCCTCTCTCAATAGGAGGATTCAATCAGTACCCACCACCAGTGCTTGAGAACATCTGCAAACTCATTGATTCAGAAGATGAGGAAAATCAAAGCATCGGTCTCCCGTGAGTTGGAAAGCTTTGATATTTATCAGTGACTGTTGATTGACTGAGCCGTGTGTAACTGGCTGACGGCAGGTATTAGGTGGAGGAAGCTGACGAGGTCTCTGATGAAAGGCTCTTCATGGGTTCCGCAATCTGCGGCAGAAGTTACACATCAAGCATGCTTTCTGGATTGACGGATTTTATGACATCCTCATTAGCTTATTGCAGTTTTGCTTTAAAATTCATGGTTTCCTCAGAAATTTCCATATTGAAAATTTACCCCAGAGTAGAACCCAGAATTCAGCCTCAGCCTAACTCAACCTCACTTTCCATCTCTCCGCATCATGAGCACAGAGTTCCGGCCACACTGGACTCTCGTCTGCCTTGGGTGACTGCTGTTCCACCCTCTGGACCTCTGGTCACATTCCCTGAGACCTTGTTCCTCCCAGTGAAGCCCTACCATCCCTCAAGGCCCTGACTGAAGCCGTTTCCTCTTTGAAGCCCATCTTTACTCTCAGCCAAAATCCAGAGTTCTTCCTTTCTTAATTCCATTTTACACCTCTGCTCCGGCGTTTATTACAATTTATCCCGTTGTCTTGTCTTTCTGAAGCCTGGGGTTCTGTGTGGTTCATTGTTTCATTCCAAAATCATAGTATGAAAGGCCCCCATGACATCATTGCATATGTAAATATTTGCTTTTAGTTGCTAAGTCATGTCTGACTCCTCGTGACCCCGTGGAGTATATAGCCCATCAGGCTCCTCTGTCCATGGAATTTCCCAGGCAAGAATACTGGAGTGTGTTGCCACTTCCTTCTCTAGAGGATCCTCCTGACCCAAGGGTTGGATCCACATCTGCATTGGCAGGTAGACTTCTTTTTTTTTTTTTTAACCACTGAGCCATCAGGGAAGCCTGCACATGTGAACAATTTTCTTTAAATTTTTACTTATGAATGAATACACAAATAATTAATCTGAATGGATCTTGAACCTCAGCTAGAATGAGAACAGCCTGTTTGGTTGCTCTGTGCTTCTCTATTTCACAGACCTTGGATCCCTGACTGTAGCCTGTGAAAGCCCAGAGTTAGGTCCATAACGGCCCTGCCTGGTCCCACGGCAATTAAGTAAAGAGCTTCTCAGAATAGATGCAGTCTTCTCCATATATCCAGGAGCAAAATGGCAAGATTAAAGTGTTCCTGTCATGTCGGTAGTTTAACAAGGAGCATCTATCAGCTCTCACCTCCTGAAGGACAATATGGCACTGATGCCCTATGAGGCAGTGTTTCCTAATGTGGAATAGACAATAATCTTATTTAAAGGAAAATCCACTCTTACAGAACTATGTTCTAACATAATGTCATTTAGGCATGTACAAAAATAAACTAGCTGAGTACCATATGTGTGTAGTTCCTAAGCAATTATCAAACAAAAACAAATTTGTACATCAAACCCAAGGAAATTCAATAAGACACTAATGTATTGGATGATTCTGTGTTGCCAAAATAGAGTTCCTAAAAACAGAAAAGCATTTATAGCCAAGACATGGAAGTTATCTAAATATCCATTGACAGATGAATGGTTAAAGAAAAGGTGGTATACACACACACACACGATGGAATATTACTCAGCCATAAAAAATGAAACAATACCATTTGCGGCAACATGGATGGATCTAGAGGTTATCATACCAAGTGAAGTAAGCCAGACAAAGAGAAACAAGTATCATATGATATTGGTAATACGTGGAATCTAAAAAAGTGATAGAAACGAACTTATTTACAAAATAGAAACAGACTCACAGACTTAGAATATAAACTTGTGCTTACCAAAGGGGAAAGATCAAGGAGGCAGGATAAATCAGGAGTTTGGGATTAACATATACACACTGAAATTAAAGTGAAGTAAATACAATAAGTAATCAACAAGGACCTACAGTGTAGCACAGAGAGCGACACTCAATATCTTGTAGTGACCTATAATGGAAAAGAACCTCTATGTGTATATATATATATACGTACAGAAGGGAACATCGCTCAGTTGTGTCCGACTCTTTGCGACCCCATGGACTGCAGCCTGCCAGGCTCCTCTGTCCATGGGATTTTCCAGGCAATAGTACTGGAGTGGATTGCCATTTCCTTCTCCAGTGGATCTTCCCAACCCAGGGATCAAACCCGCGTCTCCCACATTGTAGACAGACGCTTTACCATCTGAGCCACGAGGGAAGTCCATATATATATATATATATATATATATACACGCACTCATATATATATGTATGTAACAGAATCTCCTTGCTGTACACCTGAAACTAACAAAACATTGCAAATTGACCATACTTCAATACGTTTTTAAAACATAGTGCATGTTGGTAAGATATATAAAACATGATGCCTGCTGCAGACTTGCCTCTTCTCTCAGCTTGCCTTCTTGATTCCATCAGGCCTTGATTCTCCAGCACTCATCCTCACCTACACTGCCATAGAATGATCATTCCCACTCTATGTCATCATCTCATCTGGGTTTTGCTTGCTTTGAATGTATTATTGATATATTACATCAGACTTTATTTCCTTTCCTCTCTCAACAGTTCAAGTAGGGCCAGTGGGTGCCAAACACCAGTATCGATGCAAATGTAAACCTGGGTTTCCATCATCAACTCTGAGAACTTGCTCAAACTCATGTCCATTGAGTCAGTGATGCCATCTAACTACCTCATTCTCTGTCATCCCCTTCTCCTGCCTTCAGTCTTTCCCAGCAACAGGGTCTTTTGAGTCAGTTATTCTTATCAGGTAGCCAAAGTATTGGAGCTTCAGCTTCAGGATCAGTCTTTCCAATGAATATTCAGGACTGATTTCCTTTAGGATGGACTGGTTGGATCTCCTTGCAGTCCAAAGGACTCTCAAGAGTCTTCTCCAGCACCACAGTTCAAAAGCATCAATTCTTCGGTGCTCAGCTTTCTTTATGGTCCAACTCTCACATCCATACATGACCACTGGAAAAGCTGTAGCCTTGACTAGACAGACCTTTATTGGCAAAGTAATTAATGTCTCTGCTTTTGAATATGCTATCTAGGTTGGTCATAACTTTCCTTCCAAGGAGTAAGTGTCTTTTAATTTCATGGCTGCAATCACCATCTGCAGTGATTTTGGAGCCCAAGAAAATAAAGTCTGTCACTGTTTCCCTGTCTATTTCCCATGAAGTGATGGGATAAGATACCATGATCTTAGTTTTTTGAATGTTGAGTTTTAAGCCAGCTTTTTCACTCTCCTCTTTCACTTTCATCAAGAGGCTCTTCAGTTCCTCTTCACTTTCTGCCATAAGAGTGGTGTCATCTCCATATCTGAGGTTATTGATATTTCTCCCAGCAATCTTGATTCTAGCTTGTGCTTCATCCAGCCTGGAATTTTGGATGATGTACTCTGTATAGAAGTTAAATAAGCAGGGTGACAATATATGGCCTTGGCATACTCCTTTTCCTATTTGGAACCTGTCTGTTGTTCCATGTTTGATTTCAACTGTTGCTTCCTGACCTGCATACAGATTTCTCAGGAGGCAGATCAGGTGGCCTGGTATTCCCATCTCTTTAAGAATTTTCCACAGTTTGTTGTGATCCACCCAGTGAAAGGCTTTTGTGTAGTCAATAAAGCAGAAGTAGATGTTTTTCTGGAACTCTCTTGCTTTTTCTATGATCCAACAGATGTTGGCAATTTTGATCTCTGGTTCTTCTGCCTTTTCTAAATCTAGCTTGAACATNTATATATATATATATATATATATACACGCACTCATATATATATGTATGTAACAGAATCTCCTTGCTGTACACCTGAAACTAACAAAATATTGCAAATTGACCATACTTCAATACGTTTTTAAAACATAGTGCATGTTGGTAAGATATATAAAACATGATGCCTGCTGCAGACTTGCCTCTTCTCTCAGCTTGCCTTCTTGATTCCATCAGGCCTTGATTCTCCAGCACTCATCCTCACCTACACTGCCATAGAATGATCATTCCCACTCTATGTCATCATCTCATCTGGGTTTTGCTTGCTTTGAATGTATTATTGATATATTACATCAGACTTTATTTCCTTTCCTCTCTCAACAGTTCAAGTAGGGCCAGTGGGTGCCAAACACCAGTATCGATGCAAATGTAAACCTGGGTTTCCATCATCAACTCTGAGAACTTGCTCAAACTCATGTCCATTGAGTCAGTGATGCCATCTAACTACCTCATTCTCTGTCATCCCCTTCTCCTGCCTTCAGTCTTTCCCAGCAACAGGGTCTTTTGAGTCAGTTATTCTTATCAGGTAGCCAAAGTATTGGAGCTTCAGCTTCAGGATCAGTCTTTCCAATGAATATTCAGGACTGATTTCCTTTAGGATGGACTGGTTGGATCTCCTTGCAGTCCAAAGGACTCTCAAGAGTCTTCTCCAGCACCACAGTTCAAAAGCATCAATTCTTCGGTGCTCAGCTTTCTTTATGGTCCAACTCTCACATCCATACATGACCACTGGAAAAGCTGTAGCCTTGACTAGACAGACCTTTATTGGCAAAGTAATTAATGTCTCTGCTTTTGAATATGCTATCTAGGTTGGTCATAACTTTCCTTCCAAGGAGTAAGTGTCTTTTAATTTCATGGCTGCAATCACCATCTGCAGTGATTTTGGAGCCCAAGAAAATAAAGTCTGTCACTGTTTCCCTGTCTATTTCCCATGAAGTGATGGGATAAGATACCATGATCTTAGTTTTTTGAATGTTGAGTTTTAAGCCAGCTTTTTCACTCTCCTCTTTCACTTTCATCAAGAGGCTCTTCAGTTCCTCTTCACTTTCTGCCATAAGAGTGGTGTCATCTCCATATCTGAGGTTATTGATATTTCTCCCAGCAATCTTGATTCTAGCTTGTGCTTCATCCAGCCTGGAATTTTGGATGATGTACTCTGTATAGAAGTTAAATAAGCAGGGTGACAATATATGGCCTTGGCATACTCCTTTTCCTATTTGGAACCTGTCTGTTGTTCCATGTTTGATTTCAACTGTTGCTTCCTGACCTGCATACAGATTTCTCAGGAGGCAGATCAGGTGGCCTGGTATTCCCATCTCTTTAAGAATTTTCCACAGTTTGTTGTGATCCACCCAGTGAAAGGCTTTTGTGTAGTCAATAAAGCAGAAGTAGATGTTTTTCTGGAACTCTCTTGCTTTTTCTATGATCCAACAGATGTTGGCAATTTTGATCTCTGGTTCTTCTGCCTTTTCTAAATCTAGCTTGAACATCTGAAAGTTTTTGGTTCACGTACTGTTGAAGTCTCGCTTGGAGAATTTTGAGCATTACTTTGCTAGTGTGTGAGATGAGTGCGATTATGCATTAGTTTGAACATTCTTTGGCGTTGCCTTTGATTTGTTTCATTTGATTTATTTGATTTATCTCAAAATATTAAATAATATTTCATAGGCTCTAAGAAAATGGGGGGAAAGGGTAGGATAACTGGGAATTTACAAAAATGTATCAGTATATGCTTTTTAAGAAATGAAGTATAGTTGATTTACAATATTATATTAGTTTCTGGGGTAAAGCACAATGATTCAGTACTTTTACAGATTTTATTCAAAGTTATGACAAGATAATAGCTATAAGTCCCTGTGCTGTACAAAATATTCTTGTTGCTTATCTATTTTATACATAATAGTTTCTTATCTCTTAATCCCATACCGCTAACCTGCCCCTCCCCACTATCTTCTCCCCTCTGCTAATCACTAGTTTTTTCTCTGTGTCTGTTTCAGTTTTGCTATATACATTAATTTGTACTATTTTTTATATTCCACACATAAACAATACCATACAGTATTTGTGTTTTTCTCTCAGACTTAACTTCAGTTCAGTTCAGTCACTCAGTCGTGTATGACTCTTTGCGACCCCATGAACTGCAGCATGCCAGGCCTCCTTGTCCATCACCAACTCCCGGAGTTCACCCAAACTCAAGTGCATTGAGTCGGTGATGCCATCCAGCCATCTCATCCTCTGTCGTCCCCTTCTCCTCCTGCCCCCAATCCCTCCCAGTATCAGGGTCTTTTCCAATGAGTCAGACTTACTTAACTAAGTATTAATAATCTCCAAGTCTATTCATGTACCTTCAAGTGGCAATATTCCATTCTTTTTATGATTAATATTCCATCATATATATATACCACATCTTCTTAAACCAGTCATCTGTTGATGGGCATTTGGGTGCTTCCATGTCTTGGCTATTGTAAATAATACTGCCATGAACACTGTGGTGCATGCATCTTTTCAGATTAGTATTTTTTAGTGATTTTGTTTTCTTCTTATATATGCCCAGGAGAAGGATTGCTGGATCACATGGAAGCTCTCTTTTTGTTTTTTTTTAAGGAACCTCCAATACTGTTCTGTCAAATGGCTGTACCAGTTTACATCCCCACTCATTGTACAAGGGTTCCCTTTTGCCATATTCTCTCAAACATTTGTTATTTTGAAGTTTGCTATTCTGACAGGTGTGAGGATATATCTCATTCAGGTTTGTATTTTTCTGATGATTAGCAATGTTGAGCATCTTTTCATGTGCCTGCTGGCCATCTGTATGTCTTCTTTGGAGAAATATCTGTTTAGGGCTTCTCTCTTTTCTAATTTTTTTTTTTTTTTTGCATGGAGTTGTAGGAACTATCTATCTCTTTTGAATATTAACCCCTCGTAAGACATATCATTTGCAAATATTTTCTCCTGCTCCCTATGCTGTCTTTTAGTTGTGTCAATGGCTTCCTTTCCTGAGCAACAGCTTTTAGGTTTAATTTAATCCTGTTTGTTAATTTTTGCTTTTATTTCTTTTACCTGAGAAACAGTTCCAAAATATGATTCATGCCTATGTTCTCTTGTGAGAGTTTTGTGGTTTCTGGTCTTAACATTTAGGTCTTTAATCTATTTTGAGTTTATTTTTGTATGTAGTGTAAAGAAATGTTCTAATTTCATTGTTTTACATACAGCTACCCATTTTCTCACACCACTAGTTGAAGAGATTGTATTTTCTCCATTGTACATTCTTGCTTTTTTCTGTCATAG
Organism: Neotragus pygmaeus; assembly: GCA_006410875.1. Taxonomy (NCBI): domain Eukaryota; kingdom Metazoa; phylum Chordata; class Mammalia; order Artiodactyla; family Bovidae; genus Neotragus; species Neotragus pygmaeus. The sequence goes on along the minus strand of SJYV01048502.1, from coordinate 14,767 downwards.
GTAGATTAATTGGCCATAAGTGTGTGGGCTTGTTTCTGGGCTCCCTATTCTGTTTTCATTGATCTATGGATCTGTTTTTGTACCAGTACCTTGCTATTTTGATTATTGTAGCTTTGTAGTATAGTCTGAAGGAGAAGGCAATGGCACCCCACTCCAGTACTCTTGCCTGGAAAATCGTATGGACAGAGGAGCCTAGAAGGCTGCAGTCCATGGAGTTGCTAAGAGTCGGACACGACTGAGCGACTTCCCTTTCAGTTTTCACTTTCATGCATTGAAGAAGGAAATGGCAACCCACTCCAGTGTTCTTGCCTGGAGAANGACCCTGATGCTGGGAAAGATTGAAGGCAGGAGGAGAAGGGGACGACAGAGGATGAGATGGCTGGATAGCGTCACTGACTCGATGGACATGACTTTGGGTAAACTCCAGGAGTTGGTGATGAACAGGGAAGCCTGGCGTGCTGTAGTTCATGGCGTCACAAAGTCAGACATGACTGAGTGACTGCACTGATTTTTATTATTATTTTTGACCACACACATCATGTGGGATCTTAGTTCCCCAACCAAGGATAGAACCTGTGCCCCCAGCGTTGCAAGCACAGTCTTAACCACTGGACTACCAGGGAAGCTCCAGGGAGAGACGTTTTAAAGGAAAGATATACACTGGACAGGAGACCTAGGTGTGAACCCTAAACTGCCACCCCTTGACTAGGCCTGGGCACTGCCAGCCCTAAGAGGGAACAAGAATAAGCTTGGGGCTCTGGAGCAGGAGATGTGGCGGCTGGGCTCCTTGTGGCAGGGGCTGCAATCAGCTGACTGCATGACCCGCAGGCCCTGACCCAGCCCAAGAGGGAGGGCTCCCTACACCCCAGCTGCCTGTATCCCTTCTTCCAGGGTTGCTGACCTCCTGGGCTAAATTTGGCCTGAAGTCCAAACTGCCTGGGCCATGAACTGGGTGGGTCTCTGTGTCCCTGAGGTCACTGGCAATGGGGAAGCTCACTCTTCAGTAGAGAAAAGTAATCACCTAAGAGGACAGATGTCTGCACCACATGGACCCAACAGGCTTCTGAAAGAAACTTCCACACCATGTGGCTAGCAGTCAGGTATCAGTTTTATTCCCGGAAGTTCACAAACAAGAGAATGGTCTGGGAACCAGCCGTTTCCTTTCTCCTTAGTGACTCTGGACACAAACTCCGTGCTTGAGTTTCCATCACCAGGAACACACACAGTTCCCGGGGAGAGCAAGCCAGGTCCAAGGACCAGCAGGGGAAACTCACCTGGAATGGCCTGGCCATAGCGAAGTGGAAGCACTGTCCACCACGAGACGTACCATGGGGCGTCCATCATCATCACCTCTACCCTTCTTTGTTGACAGTGAGAAGTTTTAAATCCACTCATGGCATTAGATGTGGGGAAAATGTGCTTAGCTTTGTATTTCTGCATTTGACTGACACCTTAATGACACCACAGCATTCAGCAATACTTCAGAAGGGTAACTACATCTCCAGAATGCTTTATTTAACACAATTGTAATCATCGATGGCAACCTAATACACAAGCTCAAGTGTGCTAAATGCAAGACATACTGAGAACCCTGCTTCCCTGTGGCAGCTCTGGGCAGTCCTGCAGAACGACTCCCCGTATCCTGGCCGAATGGCCAGGGCTGCCAGGGCCTGAGGGCTCCTTCTGCCAGGACACTAGTGCCCAGCACCCAGGAGAGGCTCAGCTCGGTTCCATCACCTCTGCCCCCAGACCCACAGAGCGCCTGAGAAGTCTGGGGCAGGCGAATCCCAGAGAACCCTGGGAGCCCTACAAGATTTCTCCTCCCGCCTGTAGCTCCCTCCCTCCACCCACCAGAGGGCTGGGGCGGGGGAATGCATCAACGTTCTTCCTGCAAGTAAAAAGGGGCTTGGCTGGACTGGACTGAACAGCAGGACCGGGAAATATCCAGAACCTTGCCCGCCACGTCTAGACCCCAGGGAGGAGGGAACTGAACCTGGGAAGGCAGGGCCCACCCCGCAGGCCCCAGGTTGGCGTTGATCACCAAGGCCTCCAGACACTCTGGGCCAAGCAGGCAGCGGTAAGGCTGCCCAGGGCTGCGGGCACCGAGTCAGTCCCCTCGGCAGGCGAGGCCCGGCTCAGTTCAATCTCGGGGACCTCCTCTAGGTCTGAGGACTGGTCCTCCCCGGAACCCCGGGGGCTGGGCAGCGGGGACTCCAGGGCGCCTCCTACAAGCCAGTTGCTCAGCCCCGAGGCTGCGGGCGGCGCGGACAGGGCGTCCCCCAGCAGATCGCGGAAGCTGCTGCCTTCGCGCAGCGGCATGGACTCGAGCAGGTGGTTCAGGAGCTCGGCGGCGACGGCAGCGTCGATGGCCTGGCACGTGGACACGAACGTGTGTACCTCGTGCATGCACTGGATGTAGCCGGCGGCGAAGCGCTCGCTCGCTTCCGCTTGCAGCTGCTCGCGCCCTGCGCTCGGAGACGGGAGGGGAGAGAGCCGCGCCGGGTCCAGTGAGCCGCGACCGCTGTGGCCCGGCCNAACGTGTGTACCTCGTGCATGCACTGGATGTAGCCGGCGGCGAAGCGCTCGCTCGCTTCCGCTTGCAGCTGCTCGCGCCCTGCGCTCGGAGACGGGAGGGGAGAGAGCCGCGCCGGGTCCAGTGAGCCGCGACCGCTGTGGCCCGGCCCGCCCGGCCCGCGGGGACGAAGCTCACCCAGGAGACGCGGGGGGCGCCCCCTGCCCCGGGCCAGGGAAGTCCTCGGTGGAGCCGCGCAGCGACAGGCCGGGCGAAAGCGCCCCACCACGACCCCCGCCCGCCGCGCTCCCGGCCGCCACTCACCGCGCGCCCGGCCCCGCAGCGCGCCCTGCACGCGCCGCACCGTGAGCTCGAGCACCTCGGCGTTCTCCAGCTTGGCCTGCACCTGCGCCGCCGGCGAGGGGAGGTGAGGCGATGCCGGCCCGCGGGCTCGCAGACCCTGGACAACCCCACCCTCGACCCCGCCGGCCTTACCTCGGCGCCCGCCAGCAGCAGCCGCAGCTCCTGCAGGCTCTCGTTGATTCGCGCGCGCCTCTTCTTCTCCACCAGGGGCTTCCGGGCCTGCGGGAAGCGAGCAATTGAGTCCCGNCGCAGACCCTGGACAACCCCACCCTCGACCCCGCCGGCCTTACCTCGGCGCCCGCCAGCAGCAGCCGCAGCTCCTGCAGGCTCTCGTTGATTCGCGCGCGCCTCTTCTTCTCCACCAGGGGCTTCCGGGCCTGCGGGAAGCGAGCAATTGAGTCCCGGCCCTGCGTGGCCCCGCGAGCCCGCCCCTCCCTCGCCGATCCGCGGATACAGCCAGCACCTTGCGGTCCCCGCGCGCCTCGCAGCAGTCCTCATCCTCCCGGCCCGCGCGGTCCCGGCCCGGCGCCAGGAGCGGAGCCATGACGCGCACCGCCGGGAGCCCGGCGAGCGCTACAAGAGAGCGCGCCTCTCGCCACGCAAAGCCCAAAGCCGCCGCCCTCGTCCCCTTGCGTCTTCTGCGGAGTCCTCGCGCCAGCACCCGATCCCGCTCCTTTTATAGCGCCTTATTTGCATCTCAATACGCCAACTGCTTGTGCGGGCCAATGGCAGAGGCCCGCTTTGTCCTGCCCCGCCGCCGGGGTCGGCCAGCAGCTGGCAAGGCGTGGCCTGCAGCCGGGGACTTGGTGGGTGGGGGGAGAAAGCCCAGCCGGGCCTCCGAGCGACCCCCGCGTTGGCGGGGGGGGGGAGTGGGCATCCGAAGGGGCGATGACCACGAGGACTGTGGNAGAAGGCGAGGGTGGGATGATTTGAGAGAATAGCATTGAAACATGTATATTATCATGTGTGAAATAGATTGCCAGTCCAGGTTAGACACATGAGACAGGGTGCTCAGGGCTGGTGCACTGGGATGACCCTGAGGGTTGGGATGGGAAGGGAGGTGGGAGGGAGGGTCAGGATGGGGAATACACGTACACCCATGGCTGATTCACGTCAGTGTATGACAAAAACCACCACAATATTGCAAAGTAATTAGCTTCCAGTTAGAATAAATTAAAAAACCATGAAGTCTTCTGTGTAAGGTCTTTAAAAATATGGCATAATATTTTAAAGTTGATCCATGTGTAACAGGTATCATATTTTATGATTAATATTTAATTGTATGGATAGATTACATTTTGTTTAGCCATTCTTCAATTTTGGGCATTTGGGTTGTTTCTGTTCTCAGCTATGAATAAGAATAATTATTATGATTAATGCTGCTATGAACATCCATGCTTTTGTGTGTTACCATTTCTCTTGGGTAGATATCTAGGAGGAGAATTACTGTGTCATATGGTAACTCTGTGTTTAACATTTTGAGGAACTGCCAACTGTTTTCCAAGTATTTGAAACATTTTTTTTTTTAACATTTTCACCGGCTATGTCTGAGGGCTCCTATTTCTCTGCCTTCTCACAGAAATTTGTTATTGTCTGTCTTTTGATCCTAGTCATCCTAGTAGGTGTGGAGTGATGTCTCATTATGGTTTTGATATGCAACTCCTTAATGACTAATTATGTTAAGCATCTTTTCATGTGCTGGTTGGACATTTGTATATCTTCAGTGGGGAAATATCTACTTAAATTTTTTGCTCGTTTTTTAATTGGATGATTTATCTTTTTACAAACAAATTTAAGAGTTCTTTATATATTCTGGGTATGACTTATCAAAGTTTTCTTCCATTTTGTGGGTTGTCTTTTAAGTTTCTCAATGGAATAAGTTTGAATCTAATGTCCTTTCAATTCACCCTAAAGGAGTCCCTTTAGTTTCTATTGTAAGACTGTTTTGCTGGTGATGAATTCTCTCAGCTTTTCTATATTTGAGAATGTCTCAATTTACATATAGAATCCTTGGTTGACAATGTTTCTTTTGGCTTTTGAAATGTCATTTTGCTGCTTTCTGATGATTTCTGATGGAAAGTCAGCTGCTAGTTTTATTGAGGACCTCTCGTATGTGATGAGCTGTTTTCTTTCGCTGCTTTCAATGTTCTATCATTAGTTTTGGTTTTCAGTAGTTTGACGGTGTTATGTCTGGATGTGCACTGCGTTCCTGTTGGTTTTTGTAGCTTCTGTGGTTGCAGGGTTGCTAGTTTTTAGGTATGTTGTGGGACTCGTGAGTAAAAAGTAGAAGTAGATCAACTTACAGAGGCTTCATTGACAGATGAATGGATAAAAAAGGTGAGGTCTGTATATACAATGGAATATTACTCATCCATGAAAAAGAATAAATTTGAGTCAGTTCTAGTGAGGTGATGAACCTAGAGCCTGTTGTACAGAGTGAAGTAAGTCAGAAAGAGAAACATATTGTGTATTAATGCATATATATGGAATTTAGAAAAATGGTACTGATGGACGTATTTGCAGGGAAGGAATGGAGACACAGACGTAGAGAACCAACTTGTGGACCCAGTGGGGGAAGGAGAGAGTGGGACGACTGGAGAAAGTAGTATCGACATAGATACACCACCATGTGTAAAACAGATAGCTCGTGGGAAGTTGCTGTATAACACAGGGAGCCCAGCCTGTGGGCTCTATGTATAATTATGGGTGATCTATGTATAATTATGGCTGATTTACATGTTTCCCAAGTGGCTCAGCAGTAAAGAATTCTCCTGCAATGCAGGAGACATGGGCTCGATCCCTGGGTCAGGAAGATCTGGAGAAGGGAATGGATATCCACTCCAGTATTCTTGCCTAGGAAATCCCATGGACAGAGGAGCCTGTGCTCCTCTGTGGTCAAAGAGTAAGACACAACTTAGCAACTAAACTATCCCCAAGGTAGGAACCAACACAACATTGAAAATAATTATTCTCCCTTAAAAATGTTTTAAAAAATTACAGTGGGCAAACCTTCTGTTCTTACTGAGGTTTAGAGTGTTAATTGAATAAGTGCTCTTTATTCAAGATTGTTGAATCTTGGAATCAATAAGATTGTTGCAAGCCTTTTGTTAGCTTCCAGAGTTCTTGGAATTTTGATTTCTAATCATTTTTGCTCTTGATTTATGGAGGAATGAATTTATGGAGGGCTTCAGGATGTCATTGCAGAAGTCATGCTCTTCCCTTTTAACCTCAATCATAATTTTGTTCTGTTTTATCAAACCTTCTGTTTCCTCTCTGAAATCTTCTATTTACAGCTGTGATTTCTATAATCTGCTGAAGATCAGAAAGAATTGGCCCAATGTAAATGTGACTCTGTGCCTATAGTATGTCATGTGACCAAATCTATGAAATGCAAAAGCTATCAGCCACGTGGTGTTGAAACACTATCTCATTATTGTCAGGACAGTGAGAAATTTCCTTTGTATAACTGGTTCAGGTTGTAGGTAGCAGCTAGGCGACTGTAATGTTCTCCTGACCCAATCAGACGTCTTGAAGGGGAACTCGACTGTAAGGATGGTATAGAGAGTAGAGAAAGATTTTTCTTTCAAAAAAAAGGTTTTCAAAATCAGCAGGGATGGATCTAGAGATTGTCATACAGTGTAAAGTAATTCAGACAGAGAAGGAGAAATATCGTATGACATCCGTTGTATGTAGAATCTGAAAAGACATGATGCAAATGAACTTACTTCAAAACAGAAAGAGACTCACAGACTTAAAGAACAAACTTAACGACTGCTGGGGGAAGGGCCAGTTAGGGAGTTTTGGATGGACATTACACTCTGCTATACTTAAAATGGATAACCAACAGGGTCCTACTATACAGCTCATGGAACTCTGATCAATGTTATGTGGCAGTCTGGATGGGAGGGGAGTTTGGGGAAGAATGTATACATAAATACGTATGGCTGAGTCTCTCTGCTGTTCACCTGAAATTATCACAACATGGTTAATCAGCTATACTCCTATAAAATAAAATGTTTTTTTAAAAGGCTTGCAAAATAACTAATGTCAGGCTTTGCAGCAGTCTTGACAGCTACCCTCTCTAGACTACAGAGTCAGTCCTATAGTAACACCTGAAATGTTAGAGAGCCAGGCTGGAAAAAATGAGACATCTTCAGAAAAATGACCAAGACAAAGTCAGAGCAAATTGTCCATGAGGGCAGAAAGTTGAAAGGGAGCAGGCAGAGAGGTGTTCCTAGGCTATAGGGACTGGACCTCATTTAGTTGCTACATCCTGAATCCTATCAATTGACTGACACAGACAAGACCCTCATGAATATCTGTTGAAAGCATGAAAGTTTAATGAAAAGGACTTGGCTGAAATTTGTTTAATATTTGCTAGCTTCTCTTGGGGCATTCATTGTTAAATTTCTCTTGTGATCATTCTCACCTTGAGGGCATCATAAAGGAATCCCATGTATCTTAAATGCTTATTATTTACTTATAAACCTGCCCAGAGATTTAGCAGAGCTTTTTATTGCATTTTTGCAAATTGAAACACTAAATAGTACTCTCTGTTGCTTGGGAAAAGTTAGTAGCTCAGTCATTCACTCCTAGAAAGCTGTTTCCTGCTCTGGTTTAGTACTGTGACAGTGCAATTAATTTTGTAGATGAATATGTTTAATATTTATTATGAGCTCATGGGGCACTTGCACAATCATTTGAATATCCCTTATGTTCCTAGAATAGAGTGCATAATACATTTTTGCCTTTAAAAAACAATTTGTTTTGTTGCTTAGTTGCTAAGTTGTGTCCAGCTCTTGCAAGCCCATGGACTATAGCCCACCAGGCTCTCCTGTCCATGGGATCTTCCAGACAAGAATACTGGAGTGGATTGTCATTTCCTTCTCCAGGGTATCGTCTGGACTGAGGAATCGAACTTGCATCTCCTGCCTTGTCAGGCGGATTCTTTCCCACTGAGCTATCTAGAAAGCCTCAAAACAATTTAAATCAGCAAAAATTAGAAGGCCTGTATTTGAGTTCCAACTTTGATCTCTGCTGCTAAGTCACTTCAGTCATATCCAACTCTGTGCGACCCCATAGACGGCAGCCCACCAGGCTGCCCCGTCCCCAGGATTCTCCAGGCAAGAACACTGGAGTGGGTTGCCATTTCCTTCTCCAATGCATGAAAGTGAAGTCGCTCAGTCATGTCCAACTCTTTGCGACCCCATGGACTGCAGCCTACCAGGCTCTTCCATCCATAGGATTTTCCAGGCAAGAGTATTGGAGTGGGTTGTCATTTCCTTCTCCAGGTTATCTTCTGGATTGAGGGATCGAACTTGCATCTCCTGCCTTGTCAGGCAGATTCTTTCCTACTGAGCTATCTAGAAAGCCTCAAAACAATTTAAATCAGCAAAAATTAGAAGGCCTGTATTTGAGTTCCAACTTTGATCTCTGCTGCTAAGTCATTTCAGTCATATCCAACTCTGTGCGACCCCATAGACGGCAGCCCACCAGGCTGCCCCGTCCCCAGGATTCTCCAGGCAAGAACACTGGAGTGGGTTGCCATTTCCTTCTCCAATGCATGAAAGTGAAGTCGCTCAGTCATGTCCAACTCTTTGCGACCCCATGGACTGCAGCCTACCAGGCTCTTCCATCCATAGGATTTTCCAGGCAAGAGTATTGGAGTGGGTTGTCATTTCCTTCTCCAGGTTATCTTCTGGATTGAGGGATCGAACTTGCATCTCCTGCCTTGTCAGGCAGATTCTTTCCTACTGAGCTATCTAGAAAGCCTCAAAACAATTTAAACCAGCAAAAATTAGAAGGTCTGTATTTGAGTTCCAACTCTGACCTCTACTATCTAGGAAATGTGGACAAATAATGTTTCTAAGCTTTAATTTCCTCCTTTTAAAAATAGGTACAATAATACCTTATAGTGCTGTTGTACAGATTGTGAGAGTTTGAAATTAAAGCTCTTCATATAAAGTATAAAACATCCTTGTCTTTATATTCCTGAGGCTGATTCTTAAAATCCTGCCCACAAATTGGTGTAGTCTTCCTGATGGAGTGGGATTGAAGATACTTTTTCAGATGAATGAGGGCAGGAAGGCATCCTGGCAGATGGCTGGTAGGTGGCTCTGCTGGCACGGGGGTCTGTGTAGAAGCATGAGTGGGGGCTGGAGTGGGAGGAAGCAGCAGAGGGAGCCAAGACTCAGCTGGCCGGGCTTGCACGAGACAGTGAGTATGCAGTAAAGCAGGAATGTTTATCTTGGGCCTTTTCAGTGTTTACAGGTTGGATGTCTATGTGGACCTACAAATTATCAGCCATCAGCTAGATGGATGCCAGCGTGTCATTTTGATTTCAGCACAAGTTTGTATGACTTTCTTCTTTGTATTTTTATCTTCTCTGTTCTTCCCCTGCATCCTTCTTTATCTTCTTCTTCTCCTTTTATTTATGTATTTGTTTGCTGACTTATCTTTTGGTGGACTTGAAACTTGGAGTCTGGTGATATTTCACACTGACTCCATCGGGCATATGTAGGAATTGCAGTGCTAAGTGGCGCCCTGGTTGACACACCTGACTCTCCAGGGGATGGCGGATCCTAGGGACCATTTAACTTGATCTTCTTTGTCAGTCACAAAAGTTGAAGTCTTTTTGAATGATATCCACATTTCAACTGCCAAATTTTCTTTTTTTATGATAAAAGTACATTTTATTTTTAAACTTAAAATGAAGTATAATTGGCATACAAACTTATATTTAGATGTATAACCTAGTGATTAAATTTTTGAATACCTTGCAGAATGGCCACCAAAATAAGTCTAGCTACCATTTATCACCTTACAAAGTTAATACACTACCCCTAACTTTATTTCCTATGCTGTACATTACACATCAGTTCAGTTCAGTTCAGTCGCTCAGTCGTGTCCGACTCTGCGACCCCATGAATTGCAGTGTGCCAGGCCTCCCTGTCCATCACCAACTCCTGGAGTTCACTCAAACTCACGTCCGTCAGTGATACCATCCAGCCATCTCATCCTTTGTTGTCCCCTTCTCCTCCTGCCCCCAATCCCTCCCAGCACCAGAGCCTTTTCCAATGAGTCAACTCTTCGCATGAGGTGGCCAAAGTACTGGAGTTTCAGCTTTAGCATCATTCCTTCCAAAGAACACCCAGGGCTGATATCCTTTAGAATNTCGGCAGAGGAAAGCGGCAGCCCAGCCAAGAGCGACAGGTGTTGGCCGCGCCTTTGTCTCGGCCGCTTTGTCACCAGGGCGGGGGCGGGGGTGGGTGCGCCTGTGTCCGCCAGACGACCGCCACCCCCAGGGCCGGCCGCCCATCTGCCGGCCCGGCCTCTTTGAGGGTGGGGTGCGTGGGCGGTGGGGCTGCACCCTGGGGACCCCAGCCTGGCCCCAGCACGGAAGGCCTAGGTCCACGCCCTCTCCTGGCAAAGCCCCATACCAGTTTGCCTCCAGGCGGCCAGGGCTTATACCGGGCACACAGAGAACCGTATACCTGGAGAGCCTGGAATCTCCCTTAAAGGGCTCCTTCCCTGCTGTTCAGGCCGCAGCTCCGTTTCCATCTTCCCCGTGGAAGGACCTGCTGCTTCCCTCCCGGGACTGGGACCGTCAGGGTCTGGTTCTGTGCCCCTCCAGGTTATAAGCATCCTTGGCTAGGGGTGCTCTAACCAGGACCCCATCACAACCCCCAGCACAGAGCCTGGTGAAGCAGAAGCCCTGGGCTGGGAGGGAAGATGGGGGCGTCTGGAGCCTAGCTGGAGGGAGCAGGGGAAAGAAGCATCCAGGGACGGCAGGGTGGCTGGGTGGCAGGACTGGGCTACAGACGCCCACCTGGGCCCCCCACTGTCTGGACATGGCTCTGGCAGCCCTTCCGGTGTCTACTTCACTTCAGGTTCCCCGCCAGAGGGATCTCCGCAATAGGACAAGCTTGATGAGAATTCTGATAGTTCCCAAAGGTGGCTCGGCAGGTAAAGAACGCTCTTGCCAAAGCAGGAGACACGGGGGACTCCGATTTGATCCCCTGCTCTGGAAGATCCCCTGGGGAAGGGCATGGCAACCCACTCCAGTACTCTTGCCTGGAGAATTCCATGCACAGAGGAGCCTGGCGGGCTATAGTCCGGGGGCTCTGTACAAGGAGCTGGACTCGACTGAGCGACTAAGCACAAGCCAGGCCAGCTCACCTCTGTGAGCCCTGGGTGGGTAGGGGCTCTGGGACTCGGGGCCTCCCTGGGCACCCCTCCTGCTGGTCCTCACTTGGCTCTTTGCTTTTCTGTGAGCAGGGTGCTTGTGCACCCCCAGCCCTGCATTGCTCACCCGGGCGGGAACCTGCTCCTCTGCTTCAAACGCCCTGTGTGCTCCCTGGCCTCCCTCATAAGCCACGGGGGAGAAAGCTTAGCTCTTGTTCTCCCATCCTCCCCTGCCTGATCCGAAGCTTGACTGCCCTTCCCCCTCCTATAGTGGAGGGCCAACCGGCGTGTGGGAGGGGCTTGAGTAGTGGAACCCGAGAGACCCCATAGCTGGCCTGGAACTTCACTTTTCTTCACCATTTAGACAGCACCCCAGGAGTGGCCGTTGAGTTTGCCCTACTTTGAGGAACTCAGATATGGAAAAACCAACTCGGTGATGTTTCTTACACTCTTGACTCTTAGCCCTCCCATTATTGATTGTATTGTTTGAATAAGATCAAACGAGTATTTTAGAATGCTGTCCAGGATAGGCACTTTATATTGGCACAGGATGATCGGGGTTCTGGGGAAGGCCTCTGGGAAAAGCTTAGCAGTCTTTTCCTGATTCGATGGGGAGCTGGAAGTGCAGGAAGAGTGATAAAGGCCAACGGTGCCAACGAGAAATGAAAGGCAGCTCAGAGCCCCAGGAAAAACAAGAAGCTGCCCAAGGCGAGAAATGTAACCTTAGTACTTACTTGGCCCAGTAGCCAATTCTTTCACAGTCACAACAGGGTAATATTGCTCATAGAGTTTCAAGATTTAGCGTCAATCTACGAGTGAGTGAGTCACTAAGTCATCATGTCTTTCTATAGATTGATAGAAAAGGCTTAATGGTGATCGTAGGATATAAAGCTAACTTTGTAAAAACAAAAGGACAGGTGACAGTTGTCAGGAGAAGATGGCTGAGCAAGGGCTAAGGATCTCCAAAGCCTGATTTTATATGGGGTCGGGGGGGCCTTGAGGAATGTTGTCTAGAATCGAAGGAAAGAGAATTCAGTGCTGGGACATGCCACAGTCTAAGTAGCCTTGGGACAAAAAGTACAAATATAGAGTAGGGTTGGAGAAGGAAATGACAACCCACTCCAGGATTCTTGCCTGGAGAATCCCCTGGACAGAGGAGCCTGGCAGGCTGCAGTCCATGGGGCTGCAGAGAGCTGGGCACGACTGAGCGACTAAACCACCACCAGAGAGTAGGGTGTGTGAGTCAGCAAAATCCTCCTCCAGCAAAACCCTTCCAGTTAGACCGGAAGTTGCCCAAGGCCTCATCTTTGAAGCCAGCCTGTTTCCTTTAGTGGGCCCACTGGCTGGCGGGCCTGGCCTCTCCCTCCCAGAAACCTGGCTGCTCCATCTCAGGACCAGCACGCCCTTTCTCTCCCCTTGTACATGGCCTCCTCTAGCAGACCCACTTCCTGCCATTTGTTGCTTGGACTGAGCCCACCTTCAAAGGTTGCCTGAGCGCAGACTTCCTGAGCATTTGGGCTCTTTGATCCCCATATCCAAAGACAGAGCCCAACAGAGGCCGGGCAGGGCTGCAGTGGCCACAGGGGGACCAGTTAGCGGCAGGGGTGGCGAGCCGTAAAATCTGCAGGGAGCAAAGGCGGTGGGCAGCCTATGGATGTCCAGGCCCCTGGTGGGCAATCAGCCCAGCGGCTTGGAGAAGCTCCTTTTGGTTGGAAATAAAGGGGAGGGGTGCCCTTGGGGTTAAATGGTAGATAAAAACGCAGCTAAACACCCTGAGAGTCTCTCAGAATTTCAGTGAAGCAGGTGGATCTCCACATCTAGCCACTGAGGGGGTCTGCAGAGGCCTCTAGGTCCACTGGGAGGACTTAGCTTCCCCACCCCCAATCACCACCTGGATCCAGGCAGCCAGAACGGTAGGCGAGAGTCAAGCCTCCCTCCTCCTGTTCAGGGAGCTTTGAGAAGGCTAGGGACCAAGTCTGGGACCCACGACACGGGCTGGTATGAAGTGGGAGGTAGCGAGCAGCAGCCCCCGCTGTTTTGGCCAGGCCCTACAAGGTCTCGCTGCTGTGGGAGGAAGCATGGGCTGGGGCAGGAGGAGGCTGGGCCGCGCTGCCTGTATCCCCTCCGGTGGAGACACGAGGCCGTTCTGGCCTCAGATCCTTCGGACCTCGCTGCCTTCAGCCCTGGGCCACTGCACAGGCAGCCAGCCCTGGTGGGACAGATGACCCGGAGTGGGCGGGGAGAGAGAGAAGCAGGTGCCTGGGCTCACCGCAGAGCAGGTGCGAGTGCCGGGGGCCCGAGCTGAGTGGCCCTCCTCCCCATCTGTGAGTGAGAAACCGTGGAGGGCTGGACTCCGGGATTAGATCTACAGCAGGGAGTCCCCTATAGCTCAGGTAGTAAAGAGTCCACCTGCAACGCAGGAGACCCAGGCTTGAGCCCTGGGTCGGGAAGATCCCCTGGAGGGCATGGCAGCCCATTCCAGGATTCTTGCCTGGAGAATCCCATGGACAGAGGAGCCTGGCGGGCCCCAGTTCGTGGGGTCCCAACGAGTCGGACACGACTGACTAACACGGCACTACAGGGAGTTCACTGGGGTGGGGGCTGCGTGTCACACACACACGCATGCACGCATGCACGCACGCACACACACGACAGGAGGGCCAGCAAGAGGCACGCTGTGCGTGGGAAGAGGTGAGGAGCGCCTTGGAGACGGAATAGTTCCTAAAGCAGAATTTCTAGGGCTCATCTTAGAAAAATCACTTGATAATCTTTGTCTCTATTCAGGTTCCTATTCCTCTGCACTATATTAAAAATACAGAAATAAACATAGGGACTTCCCTGGTGATCCAGTGGTTGAGAATCTGTGCTTCCATTGCAGGAGGCACAGGTGTGATCCCTGGTCCAGGAACTAAGTAAGATCTCACACACCGTGCAGAAAATAAATGAACGAACAGAACTCAGGCTCCTATTTCTCTGTGCTATATTAAAAATATACAAAATAAAAATATACTTGCTTTATTTACCAATTTTCTAAAAGGCAAAAAAGTCATAAAAAGACACAAGCAGTCCAACAAACATATTGCACTGGGTGAAGAAAGTCTGGCTTGAGCATAAACAAACCACTTGTCCGGCAAGGCTTGAGGTGTTGTTACACAGACTCGGAGAGCTTATTTACATACCTTTTCAGGAATATGTTAAAAAGAAGGCTCAGTTTAAAATTGAGAGGAAGTCTTGATAACACCCATGTAAGCACACACACTAGAGAAAACCAGACTGGACGCGTGTTGGCAGCATGTGAACAGTTTCACAAGCTGCTCCTATGGTCCACTGCTCAGCACACGTTGAAACTACGCGGCACTTATCAACGCGCAGACGTAAATAGTAAGCTAATGCTGATGGTAAACATTCAACAGCAGGAGGGAACCTTTTGGCAGTTCAGGTAAAGTCAAGGCAACCTTGACTGTCCCTTGATGGCCTGACTCGGGCAAGAAGCTGTTTGTAGCATCTGATCTCCACACAAACTCACAGACTACACCTTGCCTTGGGGATCTGAAGATGCTGCTTTTACGTTTAAAAAAATAATTAAACTTTTTGCGTTTATGAAAAGTAAGACTGATATTCAGGCATAAAATAGTTTTACTATGAAAACCAACTGGATTACAAGGAGGCTTCACCTGTTCTAGCAGCTGCTTCTCCATCAGAGAATGG
>SJYV01048499.1:0-33327 GCA_006410875.1 Neotragus pygmaeus | reverse complement strand
GCTGCACACAGCCCGGATCTCGGTGCAGGCGACCGTGGCATACAGTCTGGACCTCAGCGAAGGGTGAAGGTGGCCCACAGCCCTGACCTCAGTGCAGGGCAACTGCGGAACACGGCCCGGACCTCGGCACAGGCCAACCGCGGCGCACAGCCAAGACCAGGGCGCAAGCTGATCATGGCACACAGCCAAGACCAGGGCACAGGACGCCAGCAGCACACAGCCTGGATCTCGGCACAGTCCGACCATGGCACACAGCCCAGACCTGTGCCCAGGCCGACCGTGGCACACAGCCCGGGTGTTGGCGCAGTGTGCCTGTGGCACATAGCCCAGACATCGGAGTAGGGTGACCCAGGCGCACATCCTGGAACTCAGGGCAGGGTGACGGTGGCACACAGACTGAACCTCAGTGTAGGATGACGGCATCACACGCCCTGGACCTCAGCGCAAGGCGACGGTGGCACATGCCTCGGACCTCGACACAGGGCGATGGGGGAACATGCCACGGACTGCGGCGCAGGGCTATGGCAGCACAAGCCCCGGACCTTGGCACAGGACTATGGCAGCACACGCCCCGTAACTATGCACAGGGCAAAGGCGTACACACCATGGACCTTNCTCGGACCTCGACACAGGGCGATGGGGGAACATGCCACGGACTGCGGCGCAGGGCTATGGCAGCACAAGCCCCGGACCTTGGCACAGGACTATGGCAGCACACGCCCCGTAACTATGCACAGGGCAAAGGCGTACACACCATGGACCTTGGCATAGGGCAACAGCGGCACAAGCCCTGGATTTTGACACAGGGCGATGGTGGCACAGAGCCGAGACCTTGGTGCAGGGTGACCAAGGAACACAGCCCAGACCTCGGCAAAGGGCGACTGCGGCACACAGCCGGGACATTGGCGCAGGGTGACCGCGGCACATTTCCCGGACCTCGGCCCAGGAAGACTGTGGCACACGCCCCAGAAGTCAGTGTAGGGTGACGGGGGCACACATTCCAGACATCAGCGCAGGGCGATGGCAGCACATGCCCCGGACCTCAGCGCAAGGCCACGGTGGAACAAAGCCCGGACCTCGGCACAGTGTGACCACTGCACAGAGCACAGACCTTTGTGCCGGCAGACTGCGGCACACAACTCAGACCTCGGCACAGGGCAAAGGTGGCACACAGACCAGACTAGGAGCAGGGCGACAGTTGCACACAGTCTGGACCTGGGCGCCAGCTGACCGCTGCACACAGTTTGGACTTCGGCACAGGGTGCCCAGGGCACACAGCCCAGACCTCAGCTCAGGGCAATGGTGGCACACACCCTGGACCTCGGTGCAAGGCCACAGTGGCACAAAGCCCAGACCTTGGAACAGGGCAACAGCTGCACAAATCCCGGACCTCGGAGCAGGCGGACTGTGGCACACAGCCCAGACCTTAGCGCAGGGCTACCACAGAACACAGCCCGGACCTCGGTACCGGGTGACCACAGCACACAGCCCGGACTACAGTGCAGGGCAACTGCGGCACACAGTCCCGACCTCGGTGCAGAGTGACCATGACACACAGTCCAGATTTTGGCACAGGGCGACCGCAGAACACAACTGGACCTTGGTGCAGGGCAACCACGGCACACAGCCCGGACTTCAGTGCTGGACAACCGCAGCACACAGTCCGGAACTCGACGCAGGGTGACTGCAGAACACAGCCCAGAGTTCCGTGCAGGGCAATGGCAGCACTCAGCCCAGACATTGGCGCAGCGTTACTGTAGCACACAACTCGGACTTCGACGCCGGGTGATGGCTGCACACAGCCTGGACCTCGGCAGCACACACTTCAGAAATCGGTGCAGCATGACGGCAGCACACACCCAGGAGCTCAGTGAAGGGTGACCATGGAACACAGCCTGGACCTCGGCGCAGTGCGACCGTGGTACAGAGCCAGGACCTCAGCACAGGCAACCACGGCACATAGCCTGGATCTCAGCGCAGAGTGACCGCGGCATCCAGTCTGGACCTCGGCGTAGGGTGAAGGCAGGACACAGCCCAGACATCGGTGCAGGGCGAGCATGCCACACAGCCTGGACCTCGGCACAGGCCAACCGTGGCACACAGCCCGGATCTGAGCACAAGCCCACTGCGGCACACAGCCTGGACGTCGGTGCAGGGCGGCTGCGGTACAAAGCTCGGATCTTGGTGTAGTCTGTCCGCGGCACTCAGCCCATACCTCATCCCAGGCTGACTGCGGCACACAGCCCAGACCTGATCCCAGGCCGACCACGACACACAGGCCGATGTAGGCGCAGGGCGCCCATGACACACAGGCCGGATGTCGGCACAGAGTGACCAGGGCAAACAGCCCGGACCTCCGCAAAGGGCAACACGGCACACAACCCGAACCTCGGCATAGGGCGACCACAGCACAAAGCCCGGACCTTGGCACAGGTTGACCGCGCCACACAGCTCAGACCTCAGAGCAGGGCTACCGCTGGACACAGCTCAGACTTCGGGGCATGGCGACCACGGCACTCAGCTGCGACCACGGCGCAGGGCAACTGCAGCACACAGCCCGGACCTTGGCACACGGCTACCGTGGCACACAGCCCGGACTTCGGCACAGGGCGATGGCAGCACAGGCCCCAGACCTCAGCGCATGGCGACAGAGGCCCACGCCTCGGACCTCGGCACAGGGCAACAGGGGCACACGCCCCAGACCTGGGTGCAGAGCTACAGCAGCACTCGTGCCAGACCTCTGCACAGGGCTATGGCATCACACGCCCNCCATTAATTACATTGCTTTTCATGTATTTATCATCCGTGAATTCTGAGTAGCCAGCATGTGTTCCAGCACCCCAGAGCTACCAAATGGTGACTGGGTTTGAAGACTGCCTGAATATGTACTAATAGTTTTAAATCCACAGATCCTGCACATTTATTTTAAACGACTCAATATCTTGAATTTTGGTCTAAGTCTGATATAAAAAGGGAAAACTTCTGGATATGCATGGCTTGAAAAAATGGATTTTAAGAAGGTCTGCCTCTCCCCCAGACCTTCAGTTTAGATGACCTCCCTTCTCTCCACATCATAAGCCTGCTGGGCTACTGTTTTAGAGGTGCTTGCTATCACTATCACTAGTATGGTTTTGGCTATAAGTAGGTTGAGTGGATAAACTCAGTACACAGAAGATGTGAGTGGCCTTGGTTCTTCAGATCAATGGTTACTTATTTCGTGCCTGTACCATCCATAATATTTATTACTAAAACTTACTCAAAGTTTCTAAAAAGGAGAAGCCATCCCATAAAACTAGTGCAGTGAAATGGGCCTTTGACAAATATAGCCAACAGACTGAAAGGTTTCAAATTACTGACTTTCAAGGGATCTATGCTTTGGAGAAGCGCCCTGGGACTCTGGAAAGCCTGGGTAAAGTTTTTATGCAGAGAGTTTTTCTTTACTTATTTACATAGTCTCCGTGCCCCATTAATCCAATTATTTCCTCCCTTGTTAGGAGATAGCATGAAAAAGCAGGTAACTAGTTCCCATCTTGTGTTCTCATTTAATCTGGGGAGATTTATATTAGATTTAAACTCAAAGCGGTTTACTTCTGCTGCTGTGGCACTCAATTTAACAAAACATAAACTTACCTATCTCATCCCTTTTGTGATTTTATTAAAGCCATACATCTGAAGCAATAAGAAACATTTAAACATTTCCTGATGTTTAACTTCTTTTTAATTCAATCAAGAAGACTGTTTTGTCTTTCTCCTTGATAGAGAAATGATGTTCAAATTCTCTTTATAAACCAGTGAAAGATAAGCCCATAAGCTTATTAAATAAAAGTATATTTTAAATTTGAAAAGTAAAGAAGAAAGTAAAAGAAATCTGGTGAGCAGATTTCTATTTATGAGGCTGCAGTGGAATTAATATTTAATCCACATGAGTGAGTACACACTGTGCCCCACCTAGCATTTTAAGTCGACTTGTGGGGTGTAGACAAAGGCAAGTCTCTGATGCTTACACAGATGGGATCATCATTAGGAGAGATAAGAAACACACATAAAACTAATTTAAAAGACCATGCATGATTGTGTCATTAGGCACTGAGTTTGTGGCATGGGTTGCAGATCCTACAGGAATTCAGAAAGAAAAGAGAGAGAAGTCAAAATGAGTTTGAGATGGGTTGGAGCGCTATGCTATGGGGGAAGAGAGATTTGGGTTAGGTATTAAAGGATGGTGGAGAAGGCAATGGCACCCCACTCCAGTACTCTTGCCTGGAAAATCCCATGGATGGAGGAGTCTGGAAGGCTGCAGTCCATGGGGTCGCTGAGGGTCGGACACGACTGAGCGACTTCACTTTCACTTTTTACTTTCATGCATTGGAGGAGAATCCCAGGGACAGGGGAGCCTGGTGGGCTGCCCTCTAAGGGGTCGCACAGAGTCGGACACGACTGAAGTGACTTAGTAGTAGTAGTGTTAAAGGATGGGCATCACTTGGTTAAGCACAATGGGAGGGTAGGACATTCCAGGAAGAAACTGCATGAGCAAAGGGCAAGGGATGGGAAGGTTGTGCTCATGAGGACTGTGAAACACTGATCCTGGTTCGCGAGTGGGAGAAGGGCTGGAGTGGGGAATAAAGCCAGGTCGGTAGGATGGACACTTAGAGAGTCTTATATAGTAATTATAAAGATATACATTAAGGAAAGGAGACCGAATATACTAAGTACAAAGATCCTCCACATGCTAAGAAAGCTACTTCAAAAAGTAGAAGCTACTTAAAAAAAAAAAATCAACCCAACCTTCTCCACCTCTGGCCTTCTCTACTTCTCTTATGCTGCTATTCTCGTCCATATGCCTCCTACCCCCTAACATAATGTGTATTTACTCAACAACCTGTTTAGCATTTACCTCTGCCAGGTGAGGTGTGAGCTCTGTAAAAGCCAGGACTTTGCTGCTTTATTCCCAGGGTCTGAAAAAGCTCTTGAGAAGTAGGAGCATTCAATAATCATTCATATTTTGCTGACTGAAGTAACATCAAAGCTGAAAGGACAGTTACTGAGATAATTTTGTATGCATAATTATACAATCTACTTTAGGCCAACTGTACTGATTGCATCTAGAAAGAACTAAAAATTAAAATAGGTGACATAAAATTCAATTTGGGGACTCACAGAGTCTCAAAGTCACTTTATCCTTTATTAAGGTTCTTCAGAGTCAGCTGTGGTCAGGAACGGTGATCTGGATGTCTGTAATAATGAAATGACTTAAAAGCCCACTGCAAGCTTTTCCTAGGGCTATTTCCTTAAGAAATAAGGATCTATCAGCTCTCACAGAAATTGCTACAAGACAGTATCTTTATCTTACTATCGGGATAAGGAAAAAACAAGCAGTAATTCTTTAACTGTACCAGAAATCAATATATCCCCCCAATCCTGACCTCCACTTTAAAAGAGATTATACTGGCATTTTGGTGTCATTCATCCACTAGGTTCTTACTTCTTCTATACATATGTTCATTTGATATAAATTTTCTTATGACTCTTTCTATGTTCAACAAAAATGATCTTGGTATTTTAAAAAAATATGCCCTGGTCGGTAATCTTATGATCAAGGCCTACTTTAATTTTGTCAGGGTATCCAAAGTCATATTTGTCAACATTCATGTTTCATTTTTAAAATATAGCAATAGCTTCTAACTTCTGTAAATTTATTAAAAAAAAACAAACAGGTATATTTACTTTATAGGTAGAAAACAAAGTGCAAAACCCTTATAACTACCATAAAATGTATTAAAAAGTCAATCTCTTTTTTCTCCTTTAAACACTCAACTCATTTCACATTTCAATGCTTTTTCCTTAAAACCTTAAAACTCAGGCTATTTTCTAGGATTGTTAACATCACTAATTGAAGCCAGACTTATATGCTATTATGGCTATCTGACCAGCAAATTATTTTTATGCTTGGTTAATCATTTCCAATAATGGAAGTAAAATATATTTCTTACATATACACTCAGGAGCATGAAAATTTAGCACAATAGTACCAGTCAGTCTGGTATGATTTTTGATAGTATTTTTCACTGAAGCAGAAATCACTTAAATAAACATTAGTCACCTGCTCATTTCTCCTGTTTGTACAGCATGTGACTAGACTCTCTGGAGAATTCTCTCCTTGATAAAAATTTAGAAATAAAATAGAGCACGAAAAATACCAGTATTTATTAAATAAACAAAGTGTAGGCTGAAGAAACTGAGGCCTCTTCCTCACACATATTCACTGCTGTCTGCATATATGAGTTAAATCAGGCCAAGGAGCTATGTCTGTTGGAAAGTAAGGTAAGACATCACTTGTGTAAAGACTAGGTACTGACTTGCAGATCCCTGCAACAAGGAATTAATTTATGGCCAATAGGGTCCAGAGTCTCCATTTTTAATGAGTTCTCAGGTGGTTCTAATAGAGCTGTGGGTGAATAGGCCATGCTTTGAAAAACAGAGCTTTTTCTCTACTTCCCCCTAAAAGGGCTAGAAAATGACTCTTCTTTCAAACAAGCCTCAGCCCACGTCTCAGAGCAGCTGCCACACTGCTGGGATGGCCAGAATTTCCAATCTGAATGTTTTCATGTCCCAGACAGAAGAGGTGCTTCCTAAATGTTTAAGTAACTTCTATTAAGTGAAAAATACTATAAAAAATCATACTGGACTAATATTGTCATCCAACAAAATAATGGATGAGTCAAAGAATTACTTCCCTCTGAAACCCACTGGATTCAAATTTTTTCTTTCATAATACCTCCAAATTTATTAAGTTCAACACTGCTTCCCTAATTGCCAAATATCATTTTTAAACTCTAACCTTGCCTGCTCCATCCTTCAGGGCAGTGGATATAGGCAGTGTAGTGAATGGTTAATGGCTCCTGCTGATAAGAACACCTATGTTCAAATCCCAGCTCTGCTGCTTAACCAGTTATATGAATCTGCATACGCTTTTAAACTTAAGCCTCGGTTTTTTCCGCTGTTAAATGGATATGATAATTGTACCTATGTCTTTAGAGTTGTATGAGAATTAAGATCAGAAAGCAAACCACTTAGCTCAGTGTTGGACCCATAAATAATCTAATTCAACTCTTTACACATATCACTGCTGAGAAATGTCTTCCAACTCACTAAATCAACGTCTTCCTACTTCACTTGAGTCCTTCTCTATTGATTTTCTGCAGCAAATATTTACTAATTCTTCCAAGACAGATTTATAAAGGCCTCCAACATTAGGCCTAAGTGAACACACCCCACCACGGGCACATGGAAACAACTGGAGTTAATGCCTCTCCCTAAAGCAGCTCTCAGGAGACCTTTCATTCCACATGACCTAGAATCCTGCGATTCGACAAGCTCAGTGTGCCACTGCAAGAAGAGACAGGTGACTGTATGAATTCCGTAAGGTACTAGACAAAGGGGTAAGCATGGAATTCTCTCTTCTAAGAATGCTGTTATTTTGAATTAAATGAAGAAAATGAAGATTTTTCCTCAATTGCTCCTTCTACTCAAAAAGAGATGCAGCAGCCCCGCTGTAATGCAGTTAAGTCTTGAGGGCAGCCCCGTTAGCTAGGGAAGCTCGAGGCCAGCCATGCTGGCTTAGAAGGGAGTAAATTCAAACAGGCTTCACAAAGAGGAGATTCAACATTCCGTCATAAACTAAGGAGACACAAAAGGCAAAAGGGAGACCAGATGACAAGCGTGAATAAAAACAAGACGAAGCTTCTCAAATCTCAAACTTAATTTCAAGTCACAGAAAATAAATTTAGCATTCCAAAGGCAAAAGCATAGAACTAGAGAATAAATATTGTACTGTATTAAGCACAATAAGGAGTACTTTCATCTGGGCCAAAATATATTCTTAAATCAACCTTTGAATGTGGCTGCATTTTCGAGCTTAGCAGCATGAAACCCACATGACTGTAATTAATGTAATAAATCATGTTGTGGAATTTTCTATAGAACCTGACAGTGCTCATTGATATACTGCTTATTAGAGACTAGAGATTTCTCCTGCATTTTTTTTATTATACTGCCAGAGACACCGAATCAACAATACCTTCTGATGTGTCTGAAGTATCTGCTGCTGGTGTGATACATAAAATATACAGTGAGCTGCTATCAGACTTGGATATACAACACATAATACCCGATTTCCAAAAAGAATTTGTTTAATTTTTACTTTTCTTGACTTAGGTCCGTCACAGAAGATACATGGATTCATTAGAGATGTGACATTCATATTTTCCACGGTTTCAGTCAAGAAGTCACATGCTTCAAAGCATGACTCTCCTGTTCAGTTTATTTCATGATGACTCCATTAGTTTATAGTGCAGAATACTGTTAGACAGGCATTATTTTATCAACCTCTTTGTGTCCTTTCCCTTTCAAAATCTGACTCCTAAGTAAAATGTTCTTGAATGTTAACCCCTTTTCAAAACTTGGTCCTTGTGCAGTTCAGGAATTCAGCCATGAATGCATTTTACCTCAGTGGGTTTACATACTCTTAAATATGCTATGCACATGTAAGCATTTTCTAATTTAGAAATGCTGAAATTTTAAAAAATACATTAAAAAATTTTTATTTTTAATTGGAGGATAACTGCTTTACACAACACTGTAAAACAATTATCCTTCAACTAAAAAAAAATTTTTAAAACCCACACTAAAAACATATGGCTTAATGGCCCTTTATTCACACGGGTACCTATTTACCTGAGGAAAAGATCATGTATACTTCCCCTAATATAAATAATTTTATTCATTAATCATGAAAGTAACACATTTAATAAATAAAAATAATTTTATTCATTTTATCATAAAAGTAACACACTTACTATAAAAAAATTTCCCTAGAAAATAAAGGTTAAAAAAGAGAGAAAAACTGCCCATAAATCCATCCTTCAAAGACAGCCACTGGATACATTTTGGTATATATCTCTTCAATATAAAATTTTAATTAAAAATAGTATTCTTTAATCACCAAGAGTCTAATCCATTCTGTATTAACTATACACTTTTCTTGCAATTTTTTTTTTCTGAAAATATTGCTCTGTCTCACATTTAAGAGGAAAACTTTAACATGGTAATTCCTGGATAAGTTACTATTTCTGACATATTCCTTTTGGTCATCTGAAATGACATATTTTAAGACTTTAATAAGAGTTTAGAACTGGATTTATTATCCACCAATTTCACAGAAATTCCTTTCTTAGCTATGGAGAATTCCCTATGTCCACTCTTGCCCCCTTTCAAATTGTTTTCCACACAGCAGTCCCAATGAATTTTCCTAAAAGAAACAGGAAATGAACGTTCTCTCTTATTTTCTTTCTGGAAATTTTAGTATTTGCATATTTGGCTCACCACTTAATAAAAATATATTTGGTGCTTCAACATGATAGGCACTGTTCTAGGCACATCTGTACACGTCTCCTCAACTGTTAAAGCACTTTAATTTTCATCCCTTTGTGGTGGAGACAATTGGACATAAAAGTAGATGGAAACTGGAACTAAGAAAGAAGAGTAAAAGTTTCGGCGAAATGAAAAAACTCAGGGAAAACTGGTCCAGACCCTAAGAGGCCTGTTAAGCGCTAAAATGATGAATGCTGAAATGTGTAGGAGAGGAGGCCCCACGGTCAGTAAGCCTAGTGGTGAGGGGCATGAAACTTGGGAACCAGACTGCCTGGGTGAGAATCCCAGCTCTCCCAACCTCTTATTGTATGACCTTGGGCAAGTTCAACCTTTCTTTGCCTTAGTTTATTCAACTGTGAAATGGAGTTAATTATAGTCCTAACTTCACAGAGTTGTGAGAACTGAGTTACCAGAAGTAATTAGTGAGATAATAAACAGTCTGTAAGTATTAGCTATTATAACTGCTATTCTGCATGCAGTAATCATGCAGCTAACCGTATATGACCCTGCCTATTGAAGAGGATTTTGAAAGTAAAACAATCATCACCATATGTTAGTTCATCAGTATGTCAGTACTGAGTATTTGAAAAGTACTGTTCATGAGTTTGCTAAAATTCTATGGCTTCAATGAGTGAGAACAAACTCAAGCAATTTTGATGAATTTAGGAAATGAAATGGTATATCACAATGGAAATGGTTACAGGAAACTTCTTTTTATTAGAAACCATTTCTTTCTCTAAATTTCCATGCAATTTACAGAACTGTATNAAGCATGACTCTCCTGTTCAGTTTATTTCATGATGACTCCATTAGTTTATAGTGCAGAATACTGTTAGACAGGCATTATTTTATCAACCTCTTTGTGTCCTTTCCCTTTCAAAATCTGACTCCTAAGTAAAATGTTCTTGAATGTTAACCCCTTTTCAAAACTTGGTCCTTGTGCAGTTCAGGAATTCAGCCATGAATGCATTTTACCTCAGTGGGTTTACATACTCTTAAATATGCTATGCACATGTAAGCATTTTCTAATTTAGAAATGCTGAAATTTTAAAAAATACATTAAAAAATTTTTATTTTTAATTGGAGGATAACTGCTTTACACAACACTGTAAAACAATTATCCTTCAACTAAAAAAAAATTTTTAAAACCCACACTAAAAACATATGGCTTAATGGCCCTTTATTCACACGGGTACCTATTTACCTGAGGAAAAGATCATGTATACTTCCCCTAATATAAATAATTTTATTCATTAATCATGAAAGTAACACATTTAATAAATAAAAATAATTTTATTCATTTTATCATAAAAGTAACACACTTACTATAAAAAAATTTCCCTAGAAAATAAAGGTTAAAAAAGAGAGAAAAACTGCCCATAAATCCATCCTTCAAAGACAGCCACTGGATACATTTTGGTATATATCTCTTCAATATAAAATTTTAATTAAAAATAGTATTCTTTAATCACCAAGAGTCTAATCCATTCTGTATTAACTATACACTTTTCTTGCAATTTTTTTTTTCTGAAAATATTGCTCTGTCTCACATTTAAGAGGAAAACTTTAACATGGTAATTCCTGGATAAGTTACTATTTCTGACATATTCCTTTTGGTCATCTGAAATGACATATTTTAAGACTTTAATAAGAGTTTAGAACTGGATTTATTATCCACCAATTTCACAGAAATTCCTTTCTTAGCTATGGAGAATTCCCTATGTCCACTCTTGCCCCCTTTCAAATTGTTTTCCACACAGCAGTCCCAATGAATTTTCCTAAAAGAAACAGGAAATGAACGTTCTCTCTTATTTTCTTTCTGGAAATTTTAGTATTTGCATATTTGGCTCACCACTTAATAAAAATATATTTGGTGCTTCAACATGATAGGCACTGTTCTAGGCACATCTGTACACGTCTCCTCAACTGTTAAAGCACTTTAATTTTCATCCCTTTGTGGTGGAGACAATTGGACATAAAAGTAGATGGAAACTGGAACTAAGAAAGAAGAGTAAAAGTTTCGGCGAAATGAAAAAACTCAGGGAAAACTGGTCCAGACCCTAAGAGGCCTGTTAAGCGCTAAAATGATGAATGCT
The DNA here is from genome assembly GCA_006410875.1 of Neotragus pygmaeus. NCBI lineage: Eukaryota > Metazoa > Chordata > Mammalia > Artiodactyla > Bovidae > Neotragus > Neotragus pygmaeus. The sequence continues at coordinate 21,805 of SJYV01048499.1, read as the reverse complement.
GAAATGTGTAGGAGAGGAGGCCCCACGGTCAGTAAGCCTAGTGGTGAGGGGCATGAAACTTGGGAACCAGACTGCCTGGGTGAGAATCCCAGCTCTCCCAACCTCTTATTGTATGACCTTGGGCAAGTTCAACCTTTCTTTGCCTTAGTTTATTCAACTGTGAAATGGAGTTAATTATAGTCCTAACTTCACAGAGTTGTGAGAACTGAGTTACCAGAAGTAATTAGTGAGATAATAAACAGTCTGTAAGTATTAGCTATTATAACTGCTATTCTGCATGCAGTAATCATGCAGCTAACCGTATATGACCCTGCCTATTGAAGAGGATTTTGAAAGTAAAACAATCATCACCATATGTTAGTTCATCAGTATGTCAGTACTGAGTATTTGAAAAGTACTGTTCATGAGTTTGCTAAAATTCTATGGCTTCAATGAGTGAGAACAAACTCAAGCAATTTTGATGAATTTAGGAAATGAAATGGTATATCACAATGGAAATGGTTACAGGAAACTTCTTTTTATTAGAAACCATTTCTTTCTCTAAATTTCCATGCAATTTACAGAACTGTATATCTTAATTAATAAGGATCAAAATGTGACAGTATCTTTTACTGAAAATGCATAATACAGTAAAAACCACAAAGGAATTATTCATCAACTCGGAAACAAAAGATGTATGGCACATAGAGTAAAAGAAAACAGATAACATGTAAAAATGAAAATGCACAAAACTCTAATAAATTATCCCCTCCTTTTCTGAGTGATACTATTAATATTCATTAGATTCCATCCAAGAAGTAATAACCCATTGGATAGGAAGATGCCAATTCTTCTTAATTGAGTCAATGGATAATAACAAAACATATTTTTGAAAAGTTCATTATAAAATAAAAATTTTAATATTTATCTATATGTGTTGGCTTTCTATTGCACATTTATAAGTACAGGCAAAACAGGAAAATAAAGCCCTTTTCTTAACAATGAGTTGGCTGTTTTCCATTATATAAAATAACAACTTAGCAGCAGTAATTATAACAGTATGAAGGTGTTGAAAAGTTAGTGACTTGTAACATAAATTTGAATATACTCCAGAGACTAAAAATATTATATGAAATATCATTTCAGGTATTAAGAAATATGTATTTCTTATTCATTGAACCAAACCCTAAAGTCAAATTTACAGGCACAGCACATTCTAGGATCATAAAGATCCTTTATTTTTCTTGCTGAATGAAGTTAGGTAAAAAATTAAGTAATACTTAAATTATCTAATTTTTAAATTTCTCAGGGCGTGACATCAGCAAGGTGGCCAAATAAGACATCCCCACCCTGTCTCCCAACAACAATTTGGCATCTATCCATGTACAAAAGTGCCTTTGTGGGAGCTTTGGGACTGGGTCAGAGACTGTAAAACCCCGGTACAGTCCAAGACCAAGGATGGCTGTTTTGAGAAGGCAAGCTTGTGCCCAGGTGGCTGACTCGTCCTGGTTACAAAGCCAGAAACATGTAGTGAGGGACTCAGCTACACCCCCGTCTGGCTTTGATCCTGTCACCAGCACTATATGCCAACAGAGGCAGGAGGAGTCATACCCGCCATAGGCTGGGTAACAGCGTACAGATCTTGGTTCTGGCTGTGGACCCTAAGTGCTTCCAGCTTCTCCTGGCTGTGGTGTGGAGCACCAGGGGGAAGCCCACTCAGCTTAGTCTGGAGATTCTGAAAGGGCCTGCAATAGGGCTCTGGCCCATCCCAGCCACAGTCACCAAGAGTCAGGTTGACATAGGGACCTCACAGGAGAGACTTTCATCCATGCCCCTGGAAAATCTGAAGGGACCCTGAGCTTGGCTCCAGCCCCATCACAGGAACAGGCCTGCATGCCCAAGGACACGGAGGGAGATGCTCCTGTTCAGACAACTGGAGATGCTAAAAGAGCCAGACAAAACTGCTAAGAAAACTGAACACACACGCCACGGTGGGAGAGCCAAAGCCTCCAATGTGGTGGTGCTGGTGTCTGAGACCTGCCTTAGGACGCCTGCTGACCAGTCACCAATTTTCCAACTCCTCTCTCTACGAAGAACCCTGCCTGGCAATACCGACATCTCACTCAGGAAAGGACTGAGAGGAGCAAACCTGTTTACACAGCTATAGAAGAAACCAACACCGGCTTCCTGTCCTGTGCTCTTAAATGGGAACAGACAATTAGATGAGGCATCAGAAGACAAGTGGCTGCATTGAAGAGAAGAAAGAAGAAAAAGGAACAGAGAAAATAAAGGAAAAAAATTCAAAGACAGAAAGTAATTTCTTTAAATCGAATTCAAATTCTCAAAGAAGATCTGATAAATTATTATAACTATAATCTTCATAAAAGAAACAAGTACTAATGGAAAACTTTCAAAAGTTATTTCAGAAAGGAATTTTTAGCAATTTAAAGACTCAGAGTTTACTTCCTACCTATCCATTCTTGGGAAATTATTTGATTAACTCCAACAACAACAAAAAAGGAGAAAGTAAAGGGAAACATGAACTCTATAGAGAACAGTGGTTACAACCCAGGGGGAAACTCAGGATAGGTGGGAGGGTTACCTCAGGCTTACATTCAATCAACTTGTCCAAACTGCAGCAGCAAGGCTGAAGGCCCAGTGTGGGAACATTGGAGGGACCACAAAGCTATGAAAGAGCACACTGTTCTTTTGTCAAAATATGCTACCAAAATTTTAGGGAAACACACACACACACACACACACACACACAACCCCCAAACTAAAATAATACCGTATTTCTTTGACTGTAAGATGCACTTCGTCACATTTTAATATCTCTGGAAGTATGCTGGGACACACTTAGTGAGAACTTACTCTCTGTACCAGACATTGTTTTAAACCCTTTACATGGATTAAGTCATTAATCCACATAACAGCCCTTAGAACATTCTCCTTTCAGTGTCACAAATGCTGTGAAATTCATCAAGACGAAAAGTAATTCAATCTTAGAACACTAATAGCTATGCACAATATGTACACTGTCAATATAAATGGTTTTGGATGTTTACAGTCAACCTAAGGATAAAGAAGAAAAGACTAGCTATGGCCACAGAATTTCTTCTGTGAAAATGAAAATACTGACAATCTTGTGAAGTTAAGAAGATGACAAGAAGAGGGGGAGAATGGTAGACGGCAGCATATGAACACTAATACCTTCACCTTTGGGTTGAGAAAGCATATTTATTTCTTCTTTCATTATCTTTAGTTTTCTGTTGGTAACTGTGTGTTTTAATGATGTTATAATCAAATAATGGGAGGGTAATACAAACTGAGTTAAATCCTCATCATTGATAACAAGGAATCCGAAGGTATTTTCTGAAGTTGATAAACCAAGAAAAAAAAAAATCAAGAAACAGAAGTATAAACAGTTTATTTCAAATTTTGGAAGAACTGAAAATTGACTCAAAAGAAGTTTCCTTTGAAGAGTGGAATTATGAGGTGATGAAAGATGAGGTGAGACTGTTATTGTTCAACATTTATGGACTGCCAAATACATTAATAACTCTGACAAAAATGAAGAACACTGAAAAAGGCAATAAAATTATTGTTTTTGTCTAAGAAAGCAATCAAAGTTTTAAGGCAGTACTGAAGAATCACACTGCTATGTGTATCATAACCGAAGTCAATAAAGCACCTAGGATGCATCAGTCATTAAGTCAGATTTACTGTTCTCTAATCACTGTACTCATCACTGTTCTCACCTAAAATAAAGCTTAAAATTACCTTGCAGTCACAGAAGCACAACTCATCATTTTTGCCATGTTACATAAATACTTTTTCTGGGTCTAATACACCCTTGGGAACACAAGCCATTAGTTATATAAATGAGATCCAGACTGAAAGAGAAGTTACTGCTAGGCCTAAACTACAGTGGGTCACCTGCACTCTGCCCACCCCTGCAGAGACCCAAGATGGTCAGGCAGCTCAGTCTGGGAGGAGCGTGAGGAGGCCGCTGCTTCTTGCAGGAAAACAGAAACAGGGATGACGTCTGGAGCTAACTAAGACTGCGGTACTCTGACACTGACTTGTCTGCCCACAGGTTGTACATTATTTCGTCTCTCCAGACCACAAGGAATGAATACCATGGCTAGAAAATCGAGGTCAATGCCGCCTCAATTCTGAACTGGCGCCTGGTTTCCTAGCAGTCTTACTCAAATCCAAGTTCACTGAAGAGAATTAGATCTTCAGGTTTACAGCAATTTGCTAGGCTGCTGTATTTGGATGCATTTTGTATATCTGGGAGGTCTCAATCACATGCTGATGAGCTTTAAACATATAAAAACAATAGTTTTTTTGCTACTTTTACTGGTAAAATAGAAAAATGTCTCTATTTTAAAGAAGTAAAAAGTCAACTGGGAAGATTTTCCTGTAAAATATTAAAACAAATGATACTTAAAAAGGAAGTGAAGCATTGGGAAAAAAAGGTGATAAAACTGATTAACTTCTCAGAAAATTATGCATTTGTACAACTGAGAGCAATTAACTTGATTTTCTACTTCTGCCTTTCAGAAAACTAGTAAACAATTATATTTGTGATTCTTAAAAAAAGATCATTAGTTAGTCTGTAAAAATGAGCAATATTACAAGGTTAACTAAGTTCATGTTATTTTTAGGTATGGAGAAAGTGTCTCAAATAAATTATGTGAAATAGGTTGCCTGTAGCCACTGTACTTTTAATTCCCAGCTAAGAAAGATCTTCCTTTCATTTATCATAGTGGCCTAATTGTTCACTTCACCACTTTTAGCCATATTATCACCCTTGTCTTCATACATATGCTATCTAAAGGCAAACAATTCAGTCTTATAAAGTTACTGATAGTTTAACAGCATCTTAGCTCAGGAATATAAGACAAGTTTTTCTTTTTTTAGAACTAGGAAGGTTTTGAGAGAGGAAGAGTTAAAATGTCTGTCTCCCATTTAGAGGGCAGGCAGAGCAAGAATCATGTTTTTCTCTTGTTCATAACTTGCTCATTGAGTAACTGCAGTACCCAACCTGGACGTGGCACTTGGTAGGCTTTCAATAGATACTTGCTGAATAAATGGTCGCATGTTTCAGAATTCTTAATGGCTGTTTTATCCTATATACAGAGAACTTTGAATATATTATAAATATTTGGGGTCCTGAAGATCTTTCAGTGTTACTGAAATCAGTGTTGTGCCTTGGACAGAGAATGCAAAGGTGGCAACAGAAATCACAAGAGGCCAAACACTCAGAAGTCACCAAGTCTAATTTCCAAATCATCTACCTGTCCCCTGCTCTCCAGTGTCTTTGCTGTTGCCTCATTTGAGCATCTATTACCATCTCCCATCTGAATTACTGCAATTTTTACCCGTAAAACAGTCCTCAGTCTCAGTCCCTACTTCCCCACTGCGATCAGGGTGATCTTCTAAGATCACACAGAGGAACTGTGTTCCTCTGCTCTCAGTGTAAGTTTGTGACTTCACGTGCAGAGTCCTCCACAGGTGGCTGCAGTCCACCTTTCCAACAGCAGCTCTCCTGGCCTCTTTGAAATTCACTCGCACCACACTCAGACCTTTGCCTCCCTGCATGCTCATGAGCCAATGTCTTTGCTCATGTTGCTCCATAACCCTGAAATACCCTTCCCTGTGTCCCAAAAGGCTGAGGCAGCTGCTTTTCATGTGTTCCACAGCATTTTATTTACCTCTTAGATATGGTCTTGTTGGTCTGCTGCCTCCTTCTCTCTACACAACGATATTCTTGGGTCAGGGAATCTGCCATTCATCTTTGTATTTTCACTAGTCCTGTCATAGAGCAGATCTTGCAATAAATGTTTAATAAACTGAAGTGCAAGCAACTTGTCTGGAGGTTTAGTAGAAAAAGAGACCGTGATACATGTTTCCTGCTTCTGATTAACAGAATCCTTCTATTAAACCCTAGGTCTTCCTAAAAATGATTCTCAGAAAAAATAATCGCTTTATGAAATACTCTAGCAGCCCAAACTTCAGAAAAGTGATAGGCATGACCTAAAAATGAAAGAAACAATTTGGTGTGGGCTATTCCTACACCAAGACAGCCAGAGATAGAGACCAGGGACCAGAGTACCAACCCTTTCTCTCTTAGATAAATAGTAGGAAACCACACTTTTGGAACTCCAAGCAAATCTAGTACCTCACTTCCAGTCAGTAAACTAAAGGATAAAATCTCTTCTGCACGGAACACAAGCAGTGTTGATCCTGGAAATGAAAGTGCTATATATGTAGATAATACAAGACATTTTGCTTTCGTGGTTTTTATTAATTCTAATAGAAGAACTTAAAAAATAATTCACCCATCATAATCATAAAGAGGAAAGCCACAGTGAAACCTGTGAGATTAATTTTCTTTGTCTATAAAAAAGTATACTGGGAGATAATGTTAGTATAGTTTGCTTTCTTACCAAAAAACCTTCTATATTCAGTAATGCCTTTATCTCATAAATATTCCACTATCAACTTGATGCTTCACAAGCTATATTATAAAAGTGAAAGTTAAGTCTCTCAGTCGTGTCCTTGCAACCCCATGGACTGTAGCCTACCAGGCTCCTCCCTCTATGGGATTCTCCAGGCAAGAGTACTGGAGTGGGTTCCCATTTCCTTCCCCAGTACTCACATTTAAAAACATACAGAAAAGTATGTGGAATACTAAATTATGCCTACCAATGAACCAGATGGCTTTACATGGATTAATTTAACCCTTATATCAACCCTAGAGAATATCCATTATTTTCTTCATTTTACAGATGATAAAGCTAAGAGACAGAGAGGTTAAATGACCTGCCAAAGTCACCCAGAAAGTAAGTAACGGAGCTGGGACTTGAATCTAGGCAGCTGTGTGCCCAGATTTTCATAATGACGTGCTGTGCCTCTATTACCTGTATATAACATGAACTCGTGTTTCTGCCAGATTTAATACATGGTAATAATGTAATATCTATTCCATGGTTTTAAAAGAAAACATCGTAGATACAGCTCAAGTTTCCGTGTACTCAATGTCATCCCTCCTCTCTCCCAAAGGCACACATCGTGTACTGGTATGTCTCCTTCCAGCCTACGTTTCATAACTACATGTAGTATGTGAGAATGTAACATACAACAACACACAGTGAGGTTTATTCACTTTTTAAAGTATGGTACTCTGTATATTATTCTACAACTCCATTTCAAAGATATATCTATACTAATGAATGCAGATCTGGCTGATGTATATATTCCACTGAAAAATATATCACAATTTATCTTCTGACAGGCACTAACGTTGTTAATCGATTTTTCCTTGTTATCACAAAGAAAGTTGCAATGTACACCCCTGTACTTTTCTCCTTTTACATGTGAGGAAGTTTCTCTAGGACAGATGTCTAGAAACTGGACTCCAAGGCTGTATGATATGCACACATTTAACTTTATAAGATACTATAAATTGCTCTCCCAAGTGGATGTGCCAAGTCATATTGGCACCAGCATGTTCTCTGTAGTTGAAGCAACATTTGGAGTAAAGTTAATAATTTCTGCCTTTCTGATGGTATCATATTGCTGTTTTACTTTGCATTCCCTTGATTACCAGTGAGGCTGAGCATTTTTCATGTTTATTAACTATATGGGTTTCCTCTTATTAGAAGCGCCTCTTCACTTCCCTTGCTCATTTCCCTACTGGATTATTTGATCTTTTCCCTACTGATCTGTGGAAGTTCTTCACATATTCTGTATATGAATATTCTTGGTTATGTGCATTAAAATCTTCACACAGGTTATTGCTTGTCTTTTAACTTGATGATATCCCTTGTCCCAGTTAAGATTGTAACAGCTGTCAGCATTTGCAATCTTTTCCTTTATGGCCTGTGCACTGTTCCCAACACCAAGGCCACTTAGCAAGATTTCCTTAACGCTGTTTCAAGTTTTATATTTTCATATTTAGATCTTTATATGAGACTTACTTTCACGCCTGGTGTGAGGTAAGGATCTAATTTTATCTTGTTCTACAGGTGAGACCAACCGTGCAATGCCATCCACTATCTAGTGGATCCTCTCCCACTGGTCCATGACACCTCTCTTTCACATACGGTTCCCACACATGTGTAGGTGTGTTTCTGGGCTCTCTACTCTGTTCCATAGCTCTATCTGTCTGTCTTTTTGGTCAGACTATTCCACTTTTAATTATTACAGCTTTGTAATAAGTTATATATAAGTTATCGTAAGTTATAAACTATATTATATAAGGTATAATGGGTTTTCATTACTGCCTTGGTAAAACTTTCTTTGTAAAAACCTAAATACTTTGAAAAGAAATGACAATATAATCAATTCTTTTTTAGAACAGAATGAGTGTATGTACTTAGTCACATTATCTCCTCCCTATCCCCTTCCCCAAGTGTAGAAAACAAGCTTAAAAACTAACTTAAACCCACAACTTTTGTCTTTTCTAAGAACTACAAAAAAGGAAGGAAAGAAGGAAGGAGGAACGTGCCCCTCAGCCAGAGGCTGGAGACCACCATCCCCAGCTCCTTAAACTCCGTTCTGATCACAGGTATTCTACTACACATGATAAAACCTAGGGCAACTCCTAGCACCACCACCACTCTGAGAACTGCCCTTTGATCAGCTGGGGAGAAGGGAATCCGTGACACCTCGGCAGTGGACAGGAGATCCTGGGACACTCAGGCAGGAGAATTAAGAGGTGGTTATCTTGTCCAGAAGCAACTGAGACCTGTGACACTCAGCGGAAGGGTAGAAGGGAGCCTCCAAAAAGCTACGGGAGGGGTGCTGAGAGAAGTGTCTTAACGGGCTCAGAGTGTCAGTAACAGGTTTAAGGATATGCAGTTTCATCAAGGTTTTGACCTGTTCTTTCTTCCTGTGGACATGAAGTCCATATCATAATGGGAGAGAGGGACCTGAGTTCTTCCCTGTGCAACTGAGTGAGTGAAGAGTTGAATGGAACAAACTTACTGTTTTTAGATGACGTTGCAAATACCAAGCAGTGAGTCCTGGAAACTCCTGGGAGGAGGTATTTAACTTACCCTAGATACGTTCTCAACACTGACTACCTATCAACACATGGCTGCATGGTACTGTGCACAACGCGTTGGGATTGAAGAGAAGAGTGCTTGGTAGCTCCATTAAGCCGCCCTGAGCATTACAAGAGAAGAGGTACATGAATAAACAAGGTAAGCATCTAGTCCACTTACCTTCTTTTAAGAGGTCTACGACAAACTGTGGAAAATTTTTAAAGAGATGAGAATACCAGATCATTTTACCTGCCTCCTGAGAAACCTGTAAGAAGGTCAAGAAGCAAGAGTTAGAATGGGACATGGAAGTACAGACTGGTTCAAAATTGGGAAAAGAGTACATTAAAGCTGTATATTGCCACCTTGCTTATTTAAAATACGTGAAATGCCAGGCTGGATGAATCATGAGCTAGAATCTAGACTGCTGGGGAAAATATCAACAACCTCAGATATGCAGATGATACCACTCTAATGGTAGAAAGTCAAGAGGAACTAAAGAGCCTCTTGATGAAGGTGAAAGAGGAGAGTGAAAAAGCTGACTTAAAACTCAACATTCAAAAAACTAAGATCATGGCATCCAGTCCCATCACTTCATAGCAAATAGATGGAAAAAAAAAAAGCAAACAGTGGCAGATTTTATTTTTCTTGGACTCCAAAATCACTGGGGATGGTGACTGAAGCCATGAAATTGAAAGACGCTTGCTCCTTGGAAAGAAAGCTATGACAAACATAGACAGCATATATTGAAGGACAGGGAAGCCTGGAATGCTTCAGTCCACGGGGTTGCAAAGAATCAGACATGACTTACCAACCAGGCAACAAGAGGCCTAATGAAACAAAGTTCACTCTCCCTTATTAGAGTTTACTAAACTTTCCATATTTTTGCCACTCACTACCAAAGGCAATTCAAGGGTAAAATTATCCGGAGGTTATATTTCTCCAGCTTCTTTGTTTAAAACAATGAAAGCCCAATCTAGCTAGTTTAGGCAGAAAAAGAATTTAATAAAGGCCACATAATTTCCCAGAACACCAAGAAACCAGATATGGAGATGGTCAAACCATTGATTTGCCCTGGTGGAGACAAACCAGCCACCAAACTCCAGCTTAGGCCTCGGGTGGTGGAATCCTGTTCCTGCTGCCTCTAGAAATTGGGCTGTATTTTACAAAGCAGATTCCTGTGGGGACCTCTTTATTTAGTTATTTATTTTTGCCCATGCTGTGCAGCATGTGGGATTTTAGTTCCTCTAGCAGGGCTCGAACCCACGCCCCCTGCATTGTGAGCGTTGAGTCTTAACCACTGGTCAGCCAGGGAAGCTTTAGGTACTTCTGATTAGAGTCTAGAGGGAATGCATTTGAATGGCAAAGCCTCAGGTCACAAGACTGTGCCCTCACTGAAATATCAACTTGGAAAAGAGAGTTTCTGGCCTCTCTAATGGGGTAGTGCAGATACACAAAGGAGGGGATTCTCTCAAACAGGGAAAGTGTTCAAAGTCACCGTGCAGTCAGAAGGAGTAACAATGTGTAGTCAGAAGGAGTAACAATGTGCGATCTAACGTGGACCCTGCACTTCCTACATCCCTGCTTCTCAAGTTTCAGTGTGCATACAAATTACCTGGAGATCATGGTTAAAATGCAAATTCTGATTCTGTGGGTTTGGGGTAGAACCTGAGAATCTGCATTTCTAGTAAGAACCCAGGTGATACTTGTTCATGGACCATTTTAGTAGATGAATGAATGTTAATGCACAAAATCAGAATCTACTTGACTATTCAAGAGTATTGAGCACAATCTAATAATAGCAACAATGATAATGAAAATAATAAGGATGGAGACTACTATTCACTGAATGTTTATCATATGTCAAACACTCTCTTTAGTCCTTCACCTATACTTTACATTTGGTCCTCAAACAATCCTAAGAGACAGACGATTGTTATTACTTTTCAAATGAAGAAACTGAGTCTCAGAGAAATGAACTGAGTTAAGGTCACAAGGCCAGTAGGAGACAGGGCTGGGAATTTACCTAGGCATGTCTGACCCCAAACCCTGAGTGGCCAAGCTCTACTATCTCAGCGCCCGCACTCCCTGCCACCAATCCTCAGATAAGCACCCCTTTATAACAAGCAGGGAAATGATGGCATAAACTAAGCCTGACTTTCCACTCTGCTTCTCCTTCTTAGCTTTCAGAATTCGTGTTGCAGGTCTTCCTGCAGGAAGGTACAGGAAAGACTATGCCTAAGAAAGCAAATATAGTATTAGTCCATCTGATGAGAAGAGTCATAAATTTTTTGTGGAATAAGGAACTGTACAAAATTATGTTTGCATGTATATGTATGTATACATATACACATAAGCATATATTTACTTATGCATATTTTTATCCCTTAGATTAGAACACTGTTCTAGTACATCCAGCATTTGAATTATATATATATATAAACAACTCTATCTGCCTCACAAAGAAAACTAAATGTTCAGAAAAACAAAACACAACAACAAAAACTCACCCTGTATAAATAGTAGTAGGTGGAGAAGGGAAAGGCTACCCACTCCAGTACTCAGGCCTAGAGAATTCCATGGACTGTATAGTCCATGGGGTTGCAGAGTTGGACATGACTGAGCGACTTCCAAAAAAAAAAAATAAGTAGTAGGTATCTCTGGTATGCTGTCTCTTTGAAGATTAGACTCCAGAATGGCCCTGGAAGAACACTCCCATCTGACTCCCACAGTCAGCTGTGTGGTCTGTGCAGAACTGGTCTTGGTATCCTTTCCAGGGTAGGAGTTTGACGCATCACTGGAAACAAACTAAATGTTCACTGACAGATGAATGGATAAAGAAAATGTGGTACATGTATACAATGCAATACTCAGTTCAGTTCAGTCACTCACTAGTGTCCAACTCTTTGCAACTNAGTCACCGTGCAGTCAGAAGGAGTAACAATGTGTAGTCAGAAGGAGTAACAATGTGCGATCTAACGTGGACCCTGCACTTCCTACATCCCTGCTTCTCAAGTTTCAGTGTGCATACAAATTACCTGGAGATCATGGTTAAAATGCAAATTCTGATTCTGTGGGTTTGGGGTAGAACCTGAGAATCTGCATTTCTAGTAAGAACCCAGGTGATACTTGTTCATGGACCATTTTAGTAGATGAATGAATGTTAATGCACAAAATCAGAATCTACTTGACTATTCAAGAGTATTGAGCACAATCTAATAACAGCAACAATGATAATGAAAATAATAAGGATGGAGACTACTATTCACTGAATGTTTATCATATGTCAAACACTCTCTTTAGTCCTTCACCTATACTTTACATTTGGTCCTCAAACAATCCTAAGAGACAGACGATTGTTATTACTTTTCAAATGAAGAAACTGAGTCTCAGAGAAATGAACTGAGTTAAGGTCACAAGGCCAGTAGGAGACAGGGCTGGGAATTTACCTAGGCATGTCTGACCCCAAACCCTGAGTGGCCAAGCTCTACTATCTCAGCGCCCGCACTCCCTGCCACCAATCCTCAGATAAGCACCCCTTTATAACAAGCAGGGAAATGATGGCATAAACTAAGCCTGACTTTCCACTCTGCTTCTCCTTCTTAGCTTTCAGAATTCGTGTTGCAGGTCTTCCTGCAGGAAGGTACAGGAAAGACTATGCCTAAGAAAGCAAATATAGTATTAGTCCATCTGATGAGAAGAGTCATAAATTTTTTGTGGAATAAGGAACTGTACAAAATTATGTTTGCATGTATATGTATGTATACATATACACATAAGCATATATTTACTTATGCATATTTTTATCCCTTAGATTAGAACACTGTTCTAGTACATCCAGCATTTGAATTATATATATATATAAACAACTCTATCTGCCTCACAAAGAAAACTAAATGTTCAGAAAAACAAAACACAACAACAAAAACTCACCCTGTATAAATCGTAGTAGGTGGAGAAGGGAAAGGCTACCCACTCCAGTACTCAGGCCTAGAGAATTCCATGGACTGTATAGTCCATGGGGTTGCAGAGTTGGACATGACTGAGCGACTTCCAAAAAAAAAAAATAAGTAGTAGGTATCTCTGGTATGCTGTCTCTTTGAAGATTAGACTCCAGAATGGCCCTGGAAGAACACTCCCATCTGACTCCCACAGTCAGCTGTGTGGTCTGTGCAGAACTGGTCTTGGTATCCTTTCCAGGGTAGGAGTTTGACGCATCACTGGAAACAAACTAAATGTTCACTGACAGATGAATGGATAAAGAAAATGTGGTACATGTATACAATGCAATACTCAGTTCAGTTCAGTCACTCACTAGTGTCCAACTCTTTGCAACTCCATGGACTGCAGCACACCAGGCTTCCCTGTCCATCACCAACTCCCGGAGCCTACTCAAACTCATGTCCATTTCGTTGGTGATGCCATCCAACCATCTTATAATCTGTCATCCCCTTCTCCTCCCACCTTCAATCTTTCCCAGCATCAGGGTCTTTTCCCATGAATCAGCTCTTAACATCAGGTGGCCAAAATACTGGAGTTTCAGCTTCAGCATCAGTCCCTCCAATGACTATTCAGAACTGATTTCCTTTAGGATGGATTGGTTGGATCGCCTTGCAGTCCAAGGGACTCTCAAGAGTCTTCTCCAACACCACAGTTCAAAAGCATCAGTTCTTCGGTGCTCAGCTTTCATTATAGTCCAACTCTCACATCCACACAAGACTACTGGAAAAACCATAGCCTTGACTAAACAGACCTTTGTCAGCAAAATAATGTTTCTTATTTTTAATATGCTATCTAGGTTGGTCATAACTTTTCTTTCAAGGAGCAAGTGTCTTTTAATTTCATGGCTGCAGTCACCATCTGCAATGATTTTGGAGCCACCCAAAATAAAGTCTCTCACTGTTTCCATTGTTTCCCCATCTATTTGCCATGAAGTGATGGGACCAGATGCCATGACTTTTGCTTTCTGACTGCTTAGTTTTAAATCAACTTGTCCACTCTCCTCTTTCTCTTTCATCAAAAGGCTCTTTAGTTCCTGTTCACTTTCTGCCATAAGGGTGATGTCATCTGCATATCTGAGGTTATTGATTTTTCTCCTGGCAATCTTGATTCCAGCTTGTGCTTCATCCAGTTCAGCGTTTCTCATGATGCACTCTGCATATAAGTTAAATAAGCAGGGTGACAATATACAGCCTTGACATACCCCTCTCCCCATTTGGAACTAGTCTGTTGTTCCATGTCCAGTTCTAACTGTTGCTTCCTGACCTGAATACAGATTTCTCAAGAGGCAAGTCAGGTGGTCTGGTATTCCTATCTCCTTCAGAATTTTCCAGTTTGTTGTGATCCACACAGTCAAAGGCTTTTGCGTAGTCAATAAAGCAAAAGCAGATTTTTTTCTGGAACTCTCTTGCTTTTTCAATGATCCAGCAGATGTCGGCAATTTGATCTCTGGTTCCTCTGCCTTTTCTAAATCCAGCTTGAACATCTGGAAGTTCACGGTTCACATACTATTGAAGCCTGGCTTGGAGAATTTTGAGCATTACTTTGCTAGCGTGTGAGATGAATACGATTGTATGGTAGTTTGAACATTCTTTGGCATTGCCTTCCTTAGGGATTGTAATGAAAACTGACCTTTTCCAGTCCTGTGGCCACTGCTGAGTTTTCCAGATTTGCTGTACTACTCAGTCATAAAAAAGAATGAGATAATGCCGTTTGCAGCCTGGTGGCTCAGACGGTACAGAATCTGCCTGCAATGCAGGAGACCAAGGTTCAGTCCCTGGGTTAGGAAGATCCTCTGTAGAAGGGAATGGCAACCCACTCTAGTACTCTGGCCTAGGAGATCCCACGAACAGAAAAGCCTGGCAGGCTACAGTCCATAGAGTCACAAAGAGTTGAACACAATTATCACACACACATAGATGCAACTAGCAATTATCATACTAACTGAAATTAGAAAGATATACCATATGCTATCACTTATATGTAGAGTCTAAAATATGGCACAAATGAACCTCCCTACAAAACAGAAAGAGATTCAAGGACACAGAGAGCAAACTTGTGGCTGGATGGGGTGAGGAAGAGGGATAGACTGGGAAACTGGGGTTGGTAGGGCTTCCCTGGCGGCTCAGACGGTAAAGAATCTGCCTGCAATGCAGGGGACCTGGGTTCCATCCCTGGGTTGGGAGGATCCCCTGGAGGAGGGTATGGCAACCCACTCCAGTATTCCTGCCTGGAGAACTCCATGGACAGAGAAGCCTGGGAGGCTACAGTCCATGGGGTTGCCAAGAGTCAGACTCGACTGAGCGACTCAGCACACAAACAGAGGAAATGATTACATTTAGATGGATAAATAACAAGGTCCTACTGTGTAGCACAGAGAACTATAGTCAATATCCTGTGATAAAAGATGATGGAAAAGAATATAAAAAAAGAATGTACATATGTGTATAACTGAGTCACTTTGCGTGTATAGCAGAGATTGGCACAATACTGTAAATCAGCTATACTTCAATAAAAACAGGGAGAGCTCCTGCATAAAATCATAAAGGAAGCTGTGTGTATATATATATATTTAAGAAATATACACATAAACACTCAACTTATAATGCAATAAAATTTTTAATTTGTGACAAATGTTCCAAATTTACATAAAAATCTCAAAAATTAATAGAATCCAAACCACTTGGAGATAGACAATAATTCTTCTGACAATGGATATCCTCTTTACACATGACTGCTAAGATTTGACTTGAGCTTTATAAGAGAGCTAACATGAAAATTAGTAGTTTTATCCCCTCCTTGTTAACATTTTATAACGCTGTGAGTTTAGTTCTGAATAGAAAAGCAGTAAGAATGGCTTTCCAATAGGGAATCAGATTTTGGGGGGAGGGGCATGCTGCAGCCTATGGGAGCTTAGTTCCATGACCATGGACTGAACCAAGGGCCATGGCAGTGAAGGCACTGGGTCCTAACCACTGGACCACCAGGGTACTCCCAGGAAATAGAATTTAAATGGTATCAGTAAAATTAAACAAAATGGACAGTTTCTTTTTGTTTCTGGCTGACTCGATAGTCATTTGTCAAATTATTTATTTTAAAAAAATACTCAAAGATACACAGTATTTCTACAATGATCTGATAAATACTTAAGCATATATAACATCCATTTTAAAAGTACCCAATGTTGCTTTCAGCTAGTTCTTCTAGAACCTTTCCTTGCTTAGTCCTAAGCATGCTTTACATATTAAGTGCTTAAGTCCATCTACACATATTCCTCCACATACACTTGGATGTGCTGGATTCTGAATTTCTTTTTTAAAAAATCTATGTTTCAAAAAAATTTATTCTATTACTATCAGGGCTTCCCTGGTAGCTCAGACGGTAAAAAATCCACCTGCAATGCGGGAGGACCTGGGTTCAATCTCTGGATTAGGAAGATCTCCTGGAGAAGGGAATGGCTACCCACTCCAGTATTCTGGCCTGGAGAATTCAGGACAGAGGAGCCTGGCAGGCTACGTTCCATGGGGTCGCAAAGAGTTGGACACAACTGAGCGACTTTCACTTCACTTCATTTTATTACAAATAGGCAAAAAACACAAATACTGATAAATAAATAAAACTTTCAAGAGCACAGAACATAGTTTGGGCTCCACAGAACAAAGGTGAATTATAAATTAACTTTATGTATCTCTCATTAAAGAAAAGTATCAATCAGATTTTAATTTGTCTCATTGATGCTTCCACTTCAGAAGGTGTTTCTCCGAAGCCAATAATTTCCTAACAATATAACATCCTTCATGGAACAATGGATCAAAATATCAGGATCACTCCTTAGGAAATTCCTACTACAGTTAGTTCAAGCTTTAATTTCTAATTTACTATACACGTACAGTGGACTAATATCCACTAGACAGATGCAAAGAAATCTTGCAACTTGCTTTTTGCATGGTTAAATTATTAGGATATACAACACAAGTGGCAGTTTTACTAAGCTGTTTTGTTATATTGAACCACTGTAAGACACATTTCTGAATTCTACCCTCAAAGTAGAATGTAGAAACTGTTGTCAGGCTGTCTCCTATTTCACACACAAAAAGGGGAGGGGGACAAATAAACTAGATTCACAACTATTTAAGTGAAAAGGTACTACTTATATCTTATAGATATCAAGAATCAGATTTCTTAGAAAAAACTTTCACCAGCCTAATAAAGACAATGTTGTGTCTAATGATGTGAAGACTAAGTCAAAGACCATTTTGTGATTAAGTGTTTGAAGTAAAACAAGAAAGGAAGGACAAAGAAAAGGCAGCCCAAGGAATGGGGGAAAATATTTACAAAATGTATATTTAATAAAAGGCTTAAAGCTAGAAATCACAGAGAACCCTACAACTCATAAAATGGCAACATAACTAGAAAATGGGCAAAGGATCTGAATGGATTTTTCTCAAAAGAAGATACACAAATTAAAACCACAACAAGATACCACTTCACACACCCAGCAGGATAATTTTTTTAATGGAAAACAAGTGTTGGTGAGCATATGGAGAAACAGGAATCGTTTAAAATTGTTGGTGAGACTGCAAAATGGTGAAGATGCTTTGGAACACAGTTTGGCAGCTCCTCAAAAAGTTAAACATAGAGTTACCATATGACCCAGAGATTTCACTTCTAGACAGTTGCCCAACAGAAATGAAAACGTCAGTTCATTTCAGTCGCTCAGTCATGTCCATATGTCCACACAAAAATATATACATAAATGACATTAGCAGCAATATTTACCACAGTCAAAAAATGGAAACCAATTAAGTGTCCATCAGTTGATAAAGGAAAAACAATGAAATATTATTTGATAATGAAAGGGAAAATAATGCTGATAGACACTACCACATAGACTAACCTTAAAAAAAGTATGCCAAGTACAAGAAGGTTGTCACAAAAGGCCATAAAATAAGGATCCATTTATATGAACTGTGCACAACAGGCAGATCTATAGAGACAGAAGTAGATTAGCAGCAGACAGGGGCTGTGAGAAGGGGAAAAAAATGACTGCTAATGGGTATGGGGTTTCTTTCTGGGGAGATGAAAATATTCCAAAATTAGACAGTGGCGATAGTTACACAACTCTGTGAATATACCAAAAAACACCAAACTGTAAAAGAGTTATTTTAAGGTACATGAGTTTTATCTCAATAAAGCTGTTCTTTTGAAAAGAAAGAAAGATGAATAAATTGAAAACCATAATTCTGAATCAGATATGAGTATTTTCATTGTATATTTTATTAGTAGTGTCAAGATTATATTTGGAAATTATAAATTGAAGAGTTCCTTTTGGAATCTTAGGGCTGACACTAAAATGGGGAAAGCATGTTTGCAAAGCAATGTCATTTCAGGAAGTTAGAGGGTAAAAGCATAGATATCTCAGGCTTCCAGAAGCTTTTCCTAAAATACATGACTTTACGAGAAGAACTAAAATGAAACCAAAATGTGCCACGGACGTCTGCTTTCTCCACAGCACTCTGCAGGTCCGTTCATCCCTTCCATGTCTCTGCTTCTGGCCTATCAGATTTGAATCATGAACTCAACAGCATGACACTCCAACCCCTTGTATATAACAACAGCTCAGATTAAATAAACACTGAATGCCAGAATTACAGAGCGTTTAGAATGTTAGGATTACAGACAGGGGCCTCATACAACTATTTTCTTCTCCTCTCAATCCATTCTAGGTAGATCCATGTATTTCAGAAATGCAAGTTATCTGATTATTATATATTGTGAGAAAAAATATAAACTACTTCTTCTAGATATATTTGTGTGTTTTGTTTTGCTTTTATTTTTAAAAACCTGTCTTAAATTGCCACACTACTAAAATGAATAAAGTGCTAAATTGGTTCCAATAAATAATACTGGCAAAAAAAACACTAGGTTTATTTTCATTATATGCCTAACCCAACATCATTTTGGCTTCAAAACTGTAACCAAATACCTTGATACTGATAGGAGAGCAAAGCTTTCAAAAATCATTTTACTATATAAAAGTTCAGCTTCAGATCAGATATAAACCTTAAATCTAGCCATGGGATATCAACAGCACAACCCTACAGCTGTCCTCTCAGCCCTGAGGTACACCGACTGGATGAGGAATTTCCTTTTTATATCACCTGAGTATATTCTATTTCGTCATTTCTGTCTTTCTGAGAATAACAAAGGCCCAAATTCTAGCAAACTGGGCCGACGGTTTTAGGAGTGCTGACGGCGCCCAACTCTCTGATGTACGTGAACGGGGGGCTCTGTGGCCTCACGCGCCATACCTGGTATGCACTGCGCCGCGGCCTCGGTGGTTATGGTTGGAGCGACGGGGGGCTGCTGCTGACTGGAGCTCACTTCCGGCTCTGTGTTAACTGAGGGAGAAAGGGCCACCTCGCAGGAGGAGACCTGGCTGGGCAGATGGGACAGGAACTCTTCGGAAGCAACTTGTTCATCCTGTCCCGGCAGCTGCAGGGCAGACAAAGGGATGCTGATCTGTTTGTTAGGATGGGATGTGCTCACGGGCATCTGCATGGCCACGTGCTGGCTGGTGCCATGGGCACCAGGGGGTCCCCTGTTAGGTGAAGCCAGAGATGCCCTGGTGGTCTTCTGGACGACTGGTCTAGACACCACAGAGGGGGATGCGGACACGCCGTGCGGGTCCAGCTCGGTGCTGACGGCGGGTGCTGCGTGGGAAATCAGCTTAGCAGACCCTGAGGAGGGGCCAGCGTGAGTCTGAGACCTGGGTCTTGCCATCTGTGTCAATGACAGGGCTGGTCCATCTACCCCCCCAGTCAGCTCCGCATTCGCCACAATATAGTAATCTTCGGGAATCTCTTGTTTGATCTTCTTAATGATGACATCACTGCTGCAGTCACCAATCACTTGAGTTTGGGAGCTCGAATGGAGAGAAGATGGAACTATTCCAGGCCTTTTTCGTGCAACGCTTTGAGGCCTCTGCGGTTGGGATTCGAAGTCACTGTCTTCATCCGTCACAGAGGACTCGCAGACCATGTCAAACAGAGTGTTTTCATCTTCATACTCTTCAACCGCCTCATCCAGTTCAGAGGGCTCACTGCAATAAGAGAAGTCACAAGAGTCTCGGGTCCGGTTACAGTCCAGCTTCGTTTTCACTGGTCTCCCAGGGTACCTTTCAACGGGGCTAGTTTGAGTCTCAGAGGGCACGCCAATTATACTTGGACTATCAGAGTTAAAACTTCTGTTATCCTGGAAACAGACCCTTTCTTGGGAGCCAGCTCTGCAAGTAGCTGTCAGTGGCCAGTGATAAGCGTGGCCTGCACTACAGCCCCACATCGCCGTCAGGTTCCCATGGGAACCTTCTGAAAGTAAGTGTTTCAGGTTTGGAATGAGGCTGCAAATGGTCCCATGGCTGTGGGCCCAGCTGACCAATTTGGATAGATTCTCAGATGAGGTATGAAGGCAATCCTCCATGTTACAGGATCAGCAGTGTCTTTCCTAAAAGGAAATAATCAAAATAAGAAGCCATTATTACCCAATATATTCCCAGATCTCAATCACTTCAATTTCCTTGAACTATGATTAGGTGGCACACAATAAAAGTAATAGTTAATATCATGTATATGGGCAGAGACTGGAAGAGAATGTAGGGAAAAAGTAGAAACAGTTTATGGTTTCTGGCTGTGGGATTTGAGAATTTTCTGTTATTTCCTTTATTGTTATTAATATAATGTCTACATAAGGGGAAAAAAGTGGAAAAAAAAAAACAAGCAATAAAAAAGAGGTGAACTTTTTTATAGCACATTTTACTTTCAAAGTTACAGAGAGACAAGTTCAATTAACCAGGAGGATGAACTTCCAATTTCACCTTCCACCATCATAAACTTCATTACTAGAGGAACAGTCAACAAAGGCTCAGATACATTCTAGGATGGANATTTCAGAGTAATAACATGGCAATTTTAAAGATTATAAAATACACAATCATCTGTTACTGAAATTACCACATATACTATTATACTATTGCTATCACATCACTATTTGCTAAGATGAAAGCATTTTAGTATAAATGGAGTTCTATTTGAAAGCATTATTGTTTTCAGTAGTGAAGGAATTTTTTTAAAGCTATATTGGTCATCTGTTTTTTCCTAATTTGTTTTACTCTAAAACTCTGTCATTCTTGTTTCTTGGAATTAATATGATGGAATTGAATGAAAATGTGGAGTGTAAGAACCTTAGTTTTTATTCTCACTCCAAGTGATTATATATATGATAATTGAAAAGCAATATGATGTGAGCTATCATCTTTTAAGTGGTACTAATAAGTCTTCAGGCTTCTGATGGCTCAGCAGGTAAAGAATCTGCCTGTAGTGTAGGAAACATGGGTTCGATCCCTGAACTGGGAAGATCCCCTGGAGTATAGCATGGCAACCCATTCCAGTATTCTTGCCTGGAGAATTCCCATGGACAGAAGTGTCTGGCAGGCTAAGTCCATGTGTTCGCAAAGTGGCAGACACAACTGAAATGACTGCACACATACACACAGTAAGTCTTCAGTGTTAGTTTCTTTTGATCCTCAAAAAAGGACACTCTGTGATGGAACATCAAGAACATAGAAAAACAGGTGATTCCAGCTTGCGTCTGCTCACAGAAAAAATGATATGAAGATCCATCCACACAAGAAAATACCTTCATAATACTTCTGGATTCCAGGTAAGAGACTAAAGTACCCATACAGAACAAGAAAAGGTATACTGAAAAGCCTA
>SJYV01048497.1:0-16108 GCA_006410875.1 Neotragus pygmaeus | reverse complement strand
AAAAAAAAAAAAGCCCATAGTAACGACATTTGGAGAAATGGCAACCCATTCCAGTATTCTTGCCAGGAAAAACCTGTGGACAGAGAAGCCTGTCGGGCTACAGTCCATGGGGTCACAAAGAGTTGGACACAACTGAGTGGCTGGGGGATAACTGGGGAAATTTTAGTATGAAAATATATTGAGTGATTTAATTCACATGAATTTACTTATGCATGGTGATAATTATGTTTGTATAAGAGAATGTCTTTGTTCTTGAGAGAAGTATGTTGGAAAGTATTTAAGAGTAACATGCATGATGGCTACAATCTACTTTCCGATGGTTTCATAAAAAGAAGCAAAGTGTGTGTGTGTGTGTGTGTGTGTGTGTGTGTGTGTATGTATGTATGTATGTGTGTAAGGAGTATGACAAGGCTGTATATTGTCACCTTGCTTATTTAAATTCATGCAAAATACCAGACAATGATCACAAGCTAGAATCAAGATTGCTGGGGAAAATTTCAACAACCACAGATAGACAGTTAATAACGATTCTCATGGCAGAAAGTAAAAGCCTCTTGATGAAAGTGAAAGAGGAGAGTGAAAAAGTTGGCTTAAAGCTCAACATTCAGAAAACGAAGATCATGGCATCTGGTCCCATCACTTCATGGCAAACAGATGGGAAACAGTGTCAGAATTTATTTTGGGGGGCCCCAAAGTCACTGCAGATGGTGATTACAGCCATGAAATTAAAAGGCACTTACTCCTTGGAATAAAAGTTATGACCAACCTAGATAGCATATTCAAAAGCAGAGACATTCCTTTGCCCACTAAGGTCCATCTGGTCAAAGCTATGGTTTTTCCAGTGGTCATGTATGGATGTGAGAATTTCACTGTGAAGAAAGCTGAGTGCAGAAGAATTGATGCTTTTGAACTGTGGTGTTGGAGAAGTCTCTTGAGAGTCCCTTGGACTGCAAGGAGATCCAACCAGTCCATCCTAAGGGAGATCAGTCCTGGGTGTTCATTGAAAGGACTGATGCTGAAGCTCAAACTGCAATACTTTGGCCACCTCATGCGAAGAGTTGACTTATTGGAAAAGACCCTGATGTTGGGAGTGATTAGGGGTAGGAGGAGAAGGGGATGACAGAGGATGAGATGGCTGGATGGCATCACCGACTCAAAGGACATGAGTTTGAGTGAACTCATGGGAGACCTGGCGTGCTGCAATTCATGGGGTCACAAATAGTTGGACACGACTGAGCGACTGAACTGAACTGAACTGATGTTTGTTTCAGTAGTCGTGTACAGATGTGAGAGTTGGACCATAAAGAAGGCTGAGCACCAAAGAATCAATGCTTTTAAACTATGGTGCTGAAAAGATTGTTGAGAGTCCCTTGGACAGTAGGGAGATCAGTCATTCCTAAAGGAAATCAACCCTGAATATTCTTTGGAAGGTCTGTTGCTGAAGCTCCAATACTTTGACCACTTGATGTGAAAGCTGACTCATTGGAAAAGACTCTGATGCTGGGAAAGATTGAAGGCAGGAGGAGAAGGGGGCGATAGAGGATGAGATTGTTAGATAGCATCACCAAATCGATGGTCATGAATTTGAGCAAACTCTAGGAGATAGCGGAGGACATGCTACAGTCCATGGGGTCACAAAGAGTCAGACACAACTTAGCAAGTGAACAACAGCAAAATGTATATGTGCGTGCACACACAGGGTCGCAAGGTGATAATAGGTAAGAAAACCATTTAGATGAAAGATATATTGGTATTTACCCATGGTTCTCTATTCTTTACAATATTCTGCAAATTTGACCATTTTCAAAATAAAAAGGGATAACTTGTAAAATTCAATGGCTGGATTAAACAGAGCAATAGACACATCTGAAGAGAAACATAAAGAACTGGAAAATAAAGCTAAATAAATTGTTCAGAATGCAGCAGGTGAAGCCATCACAGTGAGAAGCCTCCAATGACGAGCAGCCCCTGCTTGCCACAGCCAGGGAAAGCCTACTCAGCAAAGACCCAGCATAGCTCAAAAAAGAAAATCGTATAAAAAAGAACTTATGACAGACACGAATTAAAAGATGAAAAAAAAAAAAAGCAAGGTGTAACAGGCAGGATAAATAGAAAAAGAAATAACAGTTAGGATGATGCAGGGGACGCAGAACTCCAGGAAGAAGACACATTAAAAGCAGCCAGAAAGAGCAGATCCACAGAGAAACTGAAAGTGGGCTGACAGCCGAATCATCAGTAGCAACGAGAGAAGCCGCAGGACAATTGAGAACCTTCTATATAATGGAAGGAAAAGTTTGCCGGCTTAGAAAAACTGCCTTTCTGTATTTTTAACAGAAAAAAGCCAAGTTGTACTAAGACTGTAAATGTGTGTTGCTAAATATTTATTGTTTATCAACAGACATGAGAAAAGATACCGAACAATGCAATTATCTTTCAATTATTAAAAAAAGGAAGCCTTGAGCTTCAGTGCAGTGAGGAGAAATGGAATGAAAACAAACAATATAATATTTTTAAAATAAAAACGCAAGAAAGGAAAAAGAAGTAGTAAGCACAAAGTAAGACAGCAGAATCTAATCCATTTCTGTATGTCAGCAATCATAATAAAAATATACAGACTAAGCGTGCCAGTTACAGTTAGTAGATTTAAGAAAACAAAATAAAATCCAGCTTTACCGCGATTCATAGGGTCGCAAAGGGTCGGACACGACTGAGCGACTGAACTGAACTGAACTGAACTGACACCCGTTTTTAAGATAAGGACAAGCTACAAGATAAGGGCATGGGAAAGTTGAAAGTAAACTTATAGAAAAAAGTATAGTAGGTAAATATTTTAAAAAGAAAACTGGAATAGCCTTGTATCCAATAAAATATGTTTAATTTTTAAAATTGAAGTATAGTTGATTAACAATGCTGTGTTAGTTTCTAAGTGAAGTAAGTCAGATAAAATATACTTCTAAACCATTTTGTATGGATAGAGTACATGATCACTACTTGATGACAAAGTGTTTAATTCGTGATAAAGATATAACAATTCTAAATTTATATGAGGGGCTTCCCTGGTGGTTCAGACGGTAAAGAATCTGCCTGCAATGCAGGAGACCTGGGTTCAATCCCTGTGTCTAGGAGATCCCCTGGAGAAGGAAATGGCAACCCACCCCAGTATTCTTGCCTGGAAAATCCCACGGATGGAGGAGCCTGGTAAGCTACAGTCCCTGGGGTCGCGTAGTGAGACACGACTAAGTGATTATAACATTTTCATCAAGCAAATACTGAAATATACACAGTGAAAATTGAAAAAGGAGTAGTCGCCACTAAAACATCATCAGAGTTGGAGATTTTAGTGCATCCATTTGAAAAGTTAGGTCAAGCAGACAAAAGTTAAAGTGATTTAATCATAAGTAACAAGCTTGAATAGACTCATATAGAATTCTGCACAGAAAAATGAGACATTCTTCTGAACAAATGGAATGTTAATGACTCTCCATCAGGGTAGAGAGTGTACAGATGTCTACTGTGCAGATTTATTTATAAAGCAACCATCAACAAATCTCTAAGAACTGGCTTTATACAGTCCAAATTGATCACAATCAAGTTAGAAATTCATACATGCAACATTTTCACAGTCCATATGTTTTTCATGTCAATGTATGGTGAAACCAATAGAGTATTGTCAAGTAAAATAAAGTTAAAAAAATAAATAATTTAAAATAAATAAAATCACATTTCTGAATAACTAATGAAAAAATTCACAATGAAACTTAGAAATATTGTTAGAACTACATAATAATCAAAAATACTACATGCCGAAATTTGTGGGATGCTTGCTTCAGAATTCATATTTCAGCAAAGTTCATAGTTTTAATTCTCGTGTTAGGGAAATGTCTTTACATACAATGTTATATCAGTTTCACTGTGCAACACAGTGATTCAACATTTATGTATGTTACTAGACGATCGCCATGGTAAGGCTAGCTATTCTCCGTCACCACTTACAGTTATAACAGTATTGCTGACTGTATCCCGTACTCTGCCTGCTGTATCCCCATGACTTCTTTATTTTATAACTAGAGGGGTTTGTGCCTCTTAATTCCCTTCTCCTGTTTTGCCCACCCTCCCACACACCCTCCTGTCTAGCAAGCACCACTTCGTGTTAATGAATCTTTTTCTGGGTTTCTTGTTCATTTGCTTTGCTTTTTAGCTTCCACATGTAAGTAAAATCATATGGTCTTTGCCTTTCTCTGTCTGACACATTACACTTCGCATAACACTCTCTAGGTCCACCCATGTTACAAATAGCAAGATTTCTCTCTTTTCATGGCTGAGTAATATTCCATTGTGTATAAATTCCACATCTTTATCCATTCATCTATTGATGGACACTTATGTTGCTTCCATATCTTGGGTATCGTAAATAGTGCTTCAGTGAACAGGCATACATCTTTTCAAATGAGTGTTTTCATCTTCTTCAGGAAAATACCCAAAAGTACAATTGCTGGATCATGTGACGGCTCTATTTTTAATTTTTTGAGGAACCTCCATACACTTTTCCATGGTATGTTAGGGAATCTTTTAAACTCTAAAAGCTAATGAGCCAGACATTGCTCTTAAGATGTAATAGAAAATATATACTAAAAAAATTAAATAACAAGATTCTACTATATAGCACAAAGAACTATATTCAGTGAAAAAGTTGCTCAGTCGTGTCTGACTCTTTGCAACCCCATGGACTATACAGCCCATGGAATTCTCCAGGCCAGAATACTGGAGTGGGTAGCCTTTCCCTTCTCTAGGGGATCTTCCCAACCCAGGAACTGAACCCAGGTTTCCCACATTGTAGGTGGATTCTTTACCAGTAAGCCACAGGGAAGCCCATTCAGTACCCTATGCTATTCATAATGGAAAGGAATATTATTCAAATATTATATTGAATATTTTAAAAAGAATGTGTATACATATATATGTGTGTGTAACTAAATCACTTTACTCTATGCTAGAAATTAACACAACATTGTAAATCAACTATATTTCAATTAACTTTTAAAATACTTCAGTAAAAAAATACTTCAATAAAAAAACAGAAACTAACACAACATTGTAAATTAACTATACTTTGATTTTTTAAGATGTAAAAATATAATTTAAAATAATTTAAAGAAATTNTCTGTATCCCCCACTGTACCTGTCTCTTATACACATCTATAAAAAAACAGAAACTAACACAACATTGTAAATTAACTATACTTTGATTTTTTAAGATGTAAAAATATAATTTAAAATAATTTAAAGAAATTTTTAAGTGTCATAGGATAAAAACAGAAATACTCAAAGAATGAAATGAGAGTAGAACATACTTTTTAAAATATCTTAATTTAAAAAATTACCAGCAACAAAGGCAAAAGTTATTTATTTTAAAACAATAATATATATATGCTGCTGCTGCTAAGTCGCTTCAGTCGTGTCTGACCCTGTGTGACCCCAGAGATGGCAGCCCACCAGGCTCCGCCATCCCTGGGATTCTCCAGGCAAGAACACTGGAGTGGGTTGTCATTTCCTTCTCCAATGCATGAAATTGAAAAGTGAAAGAAGTCGTTCAGTCGTGTCTGACTCTTAGCGACCCCATGGACTGCAGCCCACCAGGCTCCTCCATCCATGGGATTTTCCAGGCAAGAGTACTGGAGTGGGGTGCATTGCCCTCTCCAAATACAAATATTACTTTTTTTAAAATTAGGAATAATTGAAATCAAGCAGTTAGAGAGTGTCTCTTTTGTTTCAGTGTAAATCACACTGTACAAACACACACGTTCCTCATGTACAGCTGAAGTCAGAGTTTCCCAGTGTGAGGCTGAGGCCGGAGCCTCTGCGTGTGGCTTCTCTCGCCGGGCAGAGGGTGCATCCTTACGCGGTGATGGGCCAGAGAGCCCTCCCTCCTCACCCTGCTGGGAGGCCGGGGAACTGTCCAGCACGAGCGCTGCTGGAGTCGGGCTCAGTAAGCCGCGCGGTGAGTCGGGGGGGCAGCGCTGCCCCTGATGCGGTGTCTGTGGTGTGGAAAGGGCCCTCAGGGTCGCATGCGCACCAGGCTGCATATGTCATATAGGTAACTGCAAGGCACATGCGGGAGCCGGCCTATCAAATTAAAGACGTTCTTGGAAAACCTTCCCACCCTGCATTTCCTCCCGCTTCTGCACTTTGCCCTAAGATATACTCAGTTCAGTCACTCAGTCATGTCAGACTCTCTGCAACCCCATGAACCCCCAGGCCTCCCTGTCCGTTACCAACTCCCAGAGCTTGCTCAAACTCATGTCCATCGACTCGGTGATGCCATCCAACCATCTCGTGCTCTGTCGTGCCCTGCTCGGATTCTCCTGCATACCTGCAAGGGTGAGATGTCAGGAAATGCTGGGGTGTATGGAGGAGACGAATCCCTACTGCCGTCGGCGATTCCCTGAGGGCGTGTTCTACCAAGACTCCCCGGGTGTTTCCTAAGCCATCTAAGGCCGTAATGAAAGGTAACGAGCCACGTGGCTGCTTCTGAAACTCCCTGCCTGAGCCTTTCATGAACTGGGCACACGCGACTGAGGGAGACAAGAATGCCTGGCAGCAAGAGGCCTGGCCGCCAGGATGACTTCCTTCACCCTCGGAATGACTTGCACGAGAAGTAGGTCATTCCACTGTCAGATTCTGAGAAACACAGACAGAAGGTTCTTCTCCAAAGTAGGGCAGTGGGGGGACATTGAACCAAATCACAAGCACCCAGGCAAACAGATGCCCATGAGGGAGACTGCAGGGCAGCCTCTACATGAGCACCTACAGCCACTCAGACAATAAAGCCCGAAGGCCACCTGCCTACTCGTCCAGGCAGGCAAGCGCTCCCGCCAGGCTTGGAAGCGATGGCAGGCCAGGGCCAGAGCAACTGAGCTGCTGAAATGGGCATGGTTAGCAGTGCCATGTGAATACACATCTGTTGTAATTCTAATTTCCAACGTGTGTTTTCTAGACGCACAAAATGTGTAAGATGAAAAGAATTCTTGAAATAAAAGCCTGCATTTTCCATGCCACTGCATCCAGTCAACTAATAAACGCAGCTTGACTGATTCCTGGTTGTCTGCATAGTTGACGGAATCTGTGATCACAGGGGAATGAAATCTGCGATTAGCCCCACCCATTTTTCTTTCCCAAGTTTTACTGGAGCTGGGCACAACTGCAGAATGAATGGACAGTATTTCATTCCTGTTTCTTCCTCTTGACTACATGCTGTTGAAATTACCCATCAACACAGAAGTATCTGAACAACATAGAAATGAAAGAAAATCAAGAAGTCTCTATGATTCCTGGAATAATCGAATGATTCTTATCGAGTGCTTAGCCAATTACAAACTGCACATATGATACAGTGGAAAAGATGGAAGATTCAGAGAGATAGCTTTTATTGTGTCCAACCCTATTAAGAATAAAAATATTTGACGGGGAAAGTAGCATCACAGTGCTGTAGGGGAATTTAACTTCTTCTTAACAAAGACGGAGGAGGAAGACAAAGACAACTAAATTTGCTGTGAAAAGGATCAAATACAAAGGAAGAGAGTGAGGCTGGAGGGGAGAAAGCGGTACAGGCAAGGTAAACTCAGCCGTGGACAGTGTGTCCCAGGCCTGAGAGAATGTCCCCTCACTATCACGGGGCCATGGTTTGTACATATAGACAGTTACCTCTTTGGAGGATTTGCATTCATAACATTTAGTCTGGACATTAACAAGAAAATAGGGCTTCTCTGTTAAGTTGGTAAAGAATCCGCCTGCAGTGCAGGAGACCCCGGTTCGATTCCTGGGTCAGGAAGATCCGCTGGAGAAGGGATAGGCTACTCACTCCAGTATTCTTGGGCTTCCCCTGTGGCTCAGCTGGTAAAGAATCCGCCCGCAATGCGGAAGATCTGGGTTTGATCCCTGGGTTGGGAAAATCCCCTAGAGAAGGGAAAGTGTACCGATTCCAGTGTCTGGCCTGGAGAGTTCCATGGACCGTGTAGTCCAGGGGGTTGCAAAGAGTCAGACACGACTGAGCGACTTTTACTTTCCCAAGAAAATACAGAGAAAAGCACAACAGGGGAAGGTGTGCGGAAATGGCGTTTGCCCTGGAATTGCGCCGGGGCTGCCATTCTTGGTGACTGAAGGAGCTTGTTAATCCACACAGCACGTTCAGGAAAGCAGGACAGAGGCCCAGGCAGGCTGTGCACGAGGGCGGCGGCCTCGGGGCTGTGTCGCAGGGCTTCTCTGTTGGTCCGATGCCTCCCTTACCCCCAGCACTCACTACAGATGGAAGAAGNATAAGCAGGGTGACAATATACATCCTTGACATACTCCTTTCCCAATTTGGAACCAGTCTATTGTTCCATGACCAGTTCTAACCAATGCTTCTTGATCTGCATACAGATTTCTCAGGAGGTAGGTCATGTGGTCTGGTATTCCCATCTCTTGAAGAATTTTCCACAATTTGTTGTGATTCACACAGTCAAAGGGTTTAGCATAGTCAATATAACAGAAGCAGATGTTTTTCTGGAATTTCTCTTGCTTTTTTGATGATCCAAAAAAGCAAGAGATGATTTGATCTCTGGTTCTTCTGCCTTTTCTAAATCCAACTTGAACATCTGGAAGTTCTCAGTTCATGTACTGTCGAAGCTTAACTAGGAAAATTTTGAACATTACATTGCTAGAGTTTGAGATGAGTGCAATTGTGCAGTAGTTTGATCATTTTTTGGCATTGCCTTCCTTTGGATTGGGAAGAAAACTGACCTTTTCCAGTCCTGTGGCCACTGCTGAGTTTTCCAAATTTGCATATTGAATGCAGCACTTTAACAGCTTTATGGTTTAAGACTTGAAATAGCTCAGCTAGAATTCCATCACTTCCACTAGCTTTGTTTCTACTGATGCTTCCTAAGGCTCACTTAACTTCGCATTCCAGGATGTCTGGCTCTAGGTGAGTGATCATACAATCATGGTTATCTGGATCATTAAAATATTTTTTTATGTTGTTCTTCCACATATTCTTGCACCTTTTCTTAATATCTTCTGCTTCTGTTAGGTCCATACCATTTCTGTCCTTTACTGTGTCCATTTTGCATGAAATGTTCCCTTGGTATCTCTAATTTTCTTGAAGAGATCTTTAGTCTTTCCCATTCTACTGTTTTCCTCNAGATAACTCTCACTTCTTTTTACATCCTTTACTTACTCATTTTCTAAATCACAATGCTTTTGTGAGAGAGATCGGATTGACAGCTGGACAAAGCAGAAGAATCCAAAGGCAGAGGAAGGGCCCGTGGTGACTGTGGTGAGATGTCCTCCTAGTCCCAACGTTTTGCGGTTCTTATGTACGACTCTTCCGCAGTCAAAACACAGCTAGCCTCTCTCATGCCACCAGGCCCCTCTCAGGTTTAATTTAAAAGTTTTCATGAAGAGTTCACCACTTCCTAACTTCTGCCCTGGCAGCCTGCCCTCCTGCGGCCCTGCACCCGCGTATCCGGATCTTCTGGCAGCATGACGCTCATCCTTTCACTTTCTTATTCCAAGTATCGTGCGAGTCCTCCATAATTTCCTGGGTAAAAAGCTAGTTTCACGGAAGTAACACAGGACTCTTCCTCTCAGCAGAATCCAGTTGTAGCCTCAGCTCTGCCTCCCATGAGCCCCATACTCATGTCTGAGCCGCTGACACCTGGGGGCTTTGTCACTCACAGCATCGGTGGTTTGTATTCTGACTTCCCACCTGAAGAAACAGGATCCCTCTAGCTAAGTGGGCTGCTCAGCTAATACCTAGAGGACCTAGAATATGAGTGTTTCAGGTCCACGGCCTACCTGTAAGGTAAGGTCTGAAACAGCCCCCTCTCCCCGCTGTCCACTTCCGTTGCCACCAGCTTTCAACTAAAAAAAACTAAAAATTCACTTCCTCTTCACACTGCTCACATTTCAAGTGCTCAGTGCACATTTCAAGTGCCCGGCCAGTGCAGCCCACGGGCCCTTCCCACCGGCACAGAGAGCTCGGCGGGACAGGCTGGGACTTGGGGTCAGCAGCACGCGGCCTCCGACTTGCCTGACTCGCCGGTCCGGCATTCAAGGCCTCTCTGGGTCTGACCCCAGCTCCATGTTTTTGTTGGATTACTCTTGACTCCCATCCAAGCACCTGCGTGCCTGCCAGACTGGGCGTGAGGTCTGTATCCCCCACTGTACCTAACACAGTGCTGTCGTTAGAGCGTGAACCTTTGGAGGGATGGATGATGGAGGGGTGGGAGGGAAACAGGAGGAAAGAAGGGGGAAAGAAGAGGAATTCATCCATGCTTTCACTGGATCGATTCTGACAGCTAACGTGTGCTAAGCACTCCTCTGATTTCCTGGGGTAACTATAGTGACCAGATATGGCTTCACGACACTTTCCATCTGGGGTGGCAGGAGGGTGGGGAAATCACAAAGAAGTTTACAAGTAAAAATTCAGACAGTGGTTAAGTGTTAGGAAAAAAGTCAGAGCATGTAGTGCTGAGTGTCTGGGACGGGGACAACTATACATATGGTGGTCTCTAACGAGGTACCGATCGAACCGAAATCTGAGTGAACAGGAGCCGAAAGTTCTGGGTAGAATGTGCTCCATGAAAAAGAAGTGTTGCTGTTAAAGTTTACTTTTGGGCGCTTTGACAAGGTGTCTATTCCTCCCCCACTGAATCATCTTAATGCACTCACCCTGAGGAAGGATAAAGCAAAGAATGGATCCACGACCATTTAGGAAGACAGGTTAATGCCGAGTCTGCTCCAGCTGCCGTGGTGAGAGTTATCTTCTGTGTTGTCTCTCTTCCTTCACCCTGTAGCTTTGTTCCGGGGCCACACAGAGCCACCCTCAAAGAAGATGCATTGCAGAAGGCAAAGTTCTTTCAATACAAAAACTACTTTTCAAGAATAGCAAGAGGCGGCAGAGATGGTACTGTTCAGAATTTTACCAGAAACATATTCCATGCCTTTGAAAATGGGAAAAGGGTGACGAAGGCGGCCCCCAAACATGATAAAGGAAGTGCTCAGAGCGTGTAACCCCGGGGGGCATGGTGGGGCTCTGGGCTGAAACAGCTGCACTCGTCATGACGTCGGGCAGCTTTACCTCCGTTTCTCCCTGCATCCGGGGCCCAGTCTGAGCATGCCACAGGGGGTGGGTCACCGTGCACCTTGACCCCTTGCACTCATTGGTAATAAGATATATCTTGTGCATTTATTTGGCCATTCCTGATAATTCTAGCACTCAGAGACTGGTATGTTNTTTCATGGCTGCAGTCACCATCTGCAGTAATTTTGGAGCCCCCCCAAATTAAAACTGTCACTGTCACCACTGTTTCTCCATTTGCCATGAAGTGATGGGACCAGATGCCATGATCTTAGTCTTCTGGATGTTGAGTTTTAAGCCAACTTTTTCACTCTCCTCTTTCACTTTCATCAAGAGGCTCTTAAGTTCTTTTTTGCTTTCTGCCATAAGGGTGATGTCATCTGCATATCTGAGTTTATTACTATTTTTTCCCAACAATCTTGATTTCAGCTTGTGCTTCCTCCAGCTCAACATTTCTCATGAGGTACTCTGCATATAAGTTAAATAAGCTGGGTGACACTAACAGCCTTGACGTACTCCCTTGTTGATTGTGAACCAGTCTGTTTTTCCATGTCCTGTTTTAACTGTTTCTTCATGACCTGCATATCGATTTCTCAATAGGCAGGTTAGGTGGTCAGGTATTCCTATCTCTTTAAGAATTTTTCAGAGTTTGTTGTGGCATTGGCATAGTCAAAGGCATTGGCATAGTCATTAAAGCATTAGTAGAAGTTTTTCTGCAACTCTCTTGCTTTTTAAATGATCCAACAGATGTTGGCAATTTGATCTCTGGTTCCTCTGTTTTTTCTGAATTCAGCTTGAACATCTGGAATTTCACAGTTCATGTACTGTTGAAGCCTGGCTTGGAGAATTTTGAGCATTACTTTGCCATCCTGTGAGATGAGTGCATTTGTGCTGTAGCTACAATGCAATTGCTTTTTGCTTGCTACTTTCAATATTTTTATTTGTGTTTAAACTTTACTAGTTTGATTAGTTAGTGTCTTGGCCTATTTCTCCCTGGATTTTTCCTGTTTTGAACTCTTTGCACAACCTGGACTGATTTACTATTTCCTTTTGCATGTGGTGGAAATTTTCAACTATAATCTCTTCAAAAGTTTTCTCACACCCTTCCTTTTCCACTTCCTTTTCTGGGACACCTATAATTCAAAAGCTGGCATGTTTAATATTGTCCCAGAAATCTCTGAAACTATCAGTTCTTTTCAGTCTGTTTACTTTCTTCTGCTCTTTAGCAGTTATTTCCAGCACTTTATCTTCTAGCTTACTGATCCATTCTTCTGCTTCAAATATTCTGCTATTGATTTCTTCTAAAGCTTGTTTTTAAGTTCAGTAATTCTGGTTTTTGTATGTTCATTCTTTAATTCATCCAGCTCTTCATTAATTGATTCTTGCATTGTATCCATTCTGTTTTCAAGATTTTTGATCATCTTTACTATCATTATTCTGTATTCTTTTTCAGTTAGTTTTTCTATTTCCTCATCATTTGTTTGAACTTCTGTGTTTCTAGTTTGTTCCTTCATTTGCGCAGTATTTCTATGTCTTTCATTATTTTATTTTAAACTTACTGTGTTTGATGTCTCCTTTTCCTGGGTTTCAAGGATGAATTCTTTTCTTCCTTTTGGTTTCAGTCCTCTTAAGGTTGGTCTTTTTCATTTCACCATGAAATCTTTATAGCAAAATACAGACTTAAATTGAAGAAAGAAGGGAAAACCACTTTCAGGTATGACCTAAATAAAATCCCTTATGATTATACAGTGGAAGTGACAGATAGATTCAAGGTATTTGATCTGATAGACAGAGTGCCTGAAGAACTATGGATGGAGGTTCATGACATTGTTTGGGAGGCAGTGATCAAGGTCATCACCAAGAAAAAGAAATGCAAAAAGGCAAAATGGTTGTCTAATGAGGCCTTATATATAGCTGAGAAAAGAAGAGAGGCTAAAGGCAAAGAAGAAATGGAAAGATATACCCATTTGAATGCAGAGTTCCAAAGAATAGCGAGGAGAGATAAGAAAGCCTTCTTCAGTGATCAATGCAAAGAAACAGAGGAAAATAATAGAATGGGAAAGACTAGAGTTCTCTTCAAGAAAATTAGAGATACCAAGGGGATATTTTATGCATAGATAGACACAAGAAAGGACAGAAATGGTATGGACCTAATAGAAGCAGAGATATTAAGAAGAGGTGGCAAGAATATACAGAAAAACTATACAAAAAATATCTTCATGACCCAGATAATAATGATGTATGATCACTCACCTAGAGCCAGATATTCTGGAATGTGAAGTCAAGTGGGCCTGAGGACGAATCACTATGAACAAAGCTAGTGGAGGTGATGGAATTCCAGTTGAGCTGTTTCAAATCCTGAAAGATGATGCTGTGAAAGTGCTGCACTCAATATGCCATCAAATTTGGAAAACTCAGCAGTGGCTACAGGACTGGAAAAAGTCAGTTTTCATTCCAAACTCAAAGAAAGGCAATACCAAAGAATGCTCAAACTACCGCACAATTGCATTCATCTCACATGCTAGCAAAGTGATGCTCAAATTCTACAAGCCAGGCTTCAATAGTACATGAACCGTGAACTTCCAGATATTCAACTTGATTTAGAAAAGGCAGAGGAACCAGAGATCAAATTGTCAACATCCGTTGAATCATCAGAAAGGAAGAGAATACCAGAAACACATCTAATTTTGCTTTATGGACTATGGGTTTCAATTGTGGTTTTATTTCCACCTTTGCATGTGGGTTGTCCATTGGGGTTTGTTCCTGAGTGTGCCCAGGAGGAGTTGGACCTGCACCAGTGAGGGCCACATGTGGAGGTGTCACAGGGGTTCTGGCAGCACCAGGTACTCAATGGAATTGGTAGCTAGGGCAGCAGGAAATATAGTATTCTGGAAGGTTATGGCAAGCCGTGTCAGCCAATACACTCCAGTATTCTTGCCTGGAGAACCCACCTGACAGAGAAGCCTGGTAGTCCACAGCCCACAGGGTCACAAAGAGTTGGGCATGACTGAAGTGATCCCAAGTGCATAGATGCAAGACTTTTTTTTTTTTTTTGGCTGTGCCAGCTCTGCCCCAGTGTGGGTTGAGTGAAGGTGGTGCAGCCGCTTGGGTCACAGAAACCCTCGTAGCACCACGCGTGCAGGGATACAGGCTGCCTCAGCCAAAAGATTTATGGCCCTATCAATCTTTTTCTCAGCCTCTGGTGGCCAAAGGGGCCACTCTTTGGCTAGTCTTTCTCTGTTGCTTTGCCCATTCAGGCATTTAGAGGGCTCCCTTGCCTAGTGTCCTTCTCTGTTGTTCCACATAGCGGGGCCCCCTGGTTAAGGTCCTACTCTGGTAGTTCAGTGCATCAGGCACTTGATGGGCCAGCCCCTGTATTGTTCATTTGCAGATACTGGCATGTGGGAAGAGAGAGTATATGATGATGGCTCCACTCCCATGCATGACTTAGCAGTATCACCTTGCTTCCACATCTGCCTGGCTTTCTTCCACAGGCATTTCCCACCACAGTCTCCTCCCTCACATCCCCTCAGTCCATCTCTCTGAACTCAATAGCAGCCCTTGCCCTGGAATTACTCCACAATCCCTAAGGTCCAGCTCCCAGCCACTGTGCCTTCCAGGGGACCTTTGTTCCTATTCATAGTTTGTATGGCTGTGGCAAGGACTATCTGATTCTCATTCCATTTAGGCTGTCACAGGTCTGTTGTTTCACTCTCAACCTTAAATATTCTCCTCTGACCCAGACAATTGCCCCAATGTGGAGATTGGACCCCTGCTTCAGTTCCCCAACCTGCTGAGGGCAGGTCCAGTCTTAGTAACACTCCTGTTTCCACCCACCCCCACCCCCCAGTTTCTTCATCCTACTGAGTGTTGCATGGTTCTATATATTCTTTTCTGGTGGTCAGGTACTCCTATCTGCTCTCAGCTGGTACTCTGCACGCACTTCTGTGTCTGAAGGTGTATTCCTCCTGTATCTGTGGAGAGAGATGTGCTGTACACACACATATTTTTCTGCCATCTTGTTCTCTCTCAAGTTTTCCAGTTTATGTTGATAAAATTACAAATATATTGTATACTCATTTATGTAGATTTTAATCACTTTCTATGATTTTGGATTTTAAATCGTATAGTAGAATAAAATGTTTATAAACCAAAATTATAATACAGGTTTTATATTTGTCTATATATTTACTGTTACTATAGACACTTATATTTTTGTATGATACTAAATTAATCTCTCACATTCTTTTATTTCAACTTAAATTTATTAGCAGACAGAGGATGAGATGGTTGGATGGCATCATTCACTCAGTGGACATAAGTATGAGCAAATTTTGGGAGACAGTGAAAGACAAGG
This sequence comes from Neotragus pygmaeus, assembly GCA_006410875.1. NCBI lineage: Eukaryota > Metazoa > Chordata > Mammalia > Artiodactyla > Bovidae > Neotragus > Neotragus pygmaeus. The sequence goes on along the minus strand of SJYV01048497.1, from coordinate 632 downwards.
AAGTCTGGTGTGCTGCAGTCCATGGAGTCATAAAAAGTTGGACATGACTGGGAGCCTGAAAAACAACAGTGAATCTCTTTAGAATTTTTTAAAATGTATTTTTGATTGAAGAATGATTGCTTTAAAATATTGTGTTTTCTGCCATACATCAACATGAATTAGTCATATGTATCCTCCCTCTTGAAACTCCATCCCACCTCCTACCCCATCCCACCCCTCTAGGTTGTCATGGAGCCCCAGTGTCAGTTCTCTGAGTCATATAGCAAGTTCCCATTGGCTATCTGTTTTACACATGGTAGTATGTATGTTTCCATTGCCACTCTCTCCACTTGTCCCACCCCCTCCTCCCCTGCTGCAGTGTGTTTATAAGTCTGTTCTCTATGTGTGCATTTCCATTGCTGCCCTGCAAATATTTTCATCAGTACCATCTTTCTAGATTCCATACAAATGAGTTAAAATATGATATATATATACTTTTTCTGACTTCACTCTGTATAATAGGTTCTAGGTTCATCCACCTTATTAGCACTGACAGAAATGTATTCCTTTTTATGACTGAGTATTTCATGGGAAATAGATGGGGAAACAGTGGAAACAGTGTCAGACTTTATTTTGGGGGGGCTCCGAAATCA
>SJYV01048494.1:0-11342 GCA_006410875.1 Neotragus pygmaeus | reverse complement strand
AGGATGAGATGGTTGGATGGCATCACCGACTTGATGGACATGAGTTTGGGTAAACTCTGGTAGTTGTTGATGGACAGGGAGGCCTGGCGGGCTTCAGACCATTGGATAGCAAAGAGTCAGACTGAACTGAACTGAATGGATTATGGCTATCAGTTTGAAAAACACTGATTGGAACCACCAAGAGGCAGGATTCTGAGAAAACATAGAACAGTTCTGGCTAAACCTGAGCGATCTCTCCCTGGGGCTTCCCTGATGGCTCAGACGGTAAAGAATCTGCCTGTAACACAGGAGACCTGGGCTCAATCCCTGGATTGGGAAGATCCCTGGATCGGGAAGATCCCTGGATCAAGGAATTGCTACCACTCTGGTATTCATGCCTGGAGAATTCCATGAACAGAGGAACATAGTCCATGATGTCTTAAAGAGTCAGACTCAACTGAGCAGATAACATGCACAGATAATTACCGATGAAGCCTGGGGTCAATGAGAAGGTGTCTGGGCCTGGAGTCAGATTTGTTTCTGTGCTGTGGTCAGGCAGTGACACAGATGAATGCCCTGGAATATTTTCACCTTCCATTCTGTTCCTTGTCCGGCACCCAGGAGCCTCCTGTACCTCCTGGAAGTCTCTTTGTGGTGACAGCAATGGCAAGACCCTTGTTCTCCATCCCTCCATGTCTGTATCACTGCTTCCACTATCCCAGGGCTATTGTACCTGTTTCTCACTCAAGACTCTGGGCAACCTTGCAGCCCCAACACTTGCAGACTGCCTGGCTACAACCACTGCATGAATGTCAGCTGAATGAATGAGGGAGTGAATAAATAAATGGGTAGTGATCTCATCAGATTCATCAGAGTCATTCTGAGGCTGCCATCTCAGTGGCCCTCAAGAGCCAGGCAGATAGCATTACTGCGTGGAGCAGAGCATTGGGAGGCAACAGACATCATATCCATGAAACCCCTTGAAAGGTGAGTGTCCATGTGTGTGCTCCTTTCCTGTTGCCACTATAACAGATCACCACAAAGTTAAACTCTTGGTTTTGGTGCCAGACTCTGAACAAAGCCTTCAGGGCTAAAATCGAAGTGTCAGTAGGCTGGCTTCCTCTAGAGGCTCTGGGGTAGAATCCATTTCTTCCATCTTCCAGCCTCTTGGCTTGTGGCCCCATCACTCTCATCTCTGGCTATGTGGTCACACAGCCTTCTCACCATTTGTGTCAACTTTCTCTTAGTCTCCCCCTTCAGTTCAGTTCAGTTCAGTCGCTCAGCCATGTCCAACTCTGTGTGACCACAGCATGCCAGGCCTCCCTGTTCATCACCAACTCCTGGAGTTCACTCAGACTCATGTCCATCGAGTCAGTGATGCCATCCAGCCATCTCATCCTCTGTCGTCCCCTTCTCCTCCTGCCCCCAACCCCTCCCAGCATCAGAGTCTTTGCCAATGAGTCAACTCTTTGCATGAGGTGGCCAAACTACTGGAGTTTCAGCTTCAGCATCATTCCTTCCAAAGAAATCCCAGGGCTGATCTCCTTCAGAATGGACTGGTTGGATCTCCTTGCAGTCCAAAGGCCTCTCAAGAGTCTTCTCCAACACCACAATTCAAAAGCATTAATTCTTTGGTGCTGAGCCTTCTTCACAGTCTAACTCTCACAACCATACATGGCCACAGGAAAAACCATAGCCTTGACTAGATGGACCTTAGTTGGCAAAGTAATGTCTCTGCTTTTGAATATGCTATCTAGGTTGGTCATAACTTTTTTTCCAAGGAGTAAGCGTCTTTTAATTTCNAAAAAAAAAAAAAAACCAAAGCAGAAACAAACCCAGTCATATTGCCCTGCTTGAATGTCCCTCTGTTAGAAAAATGCTGAAATCCTTAGCATGGTTAAACAGGGATCTATCTGCCCTCAGTCTCATCTCAAAATGGTTTCTCTGAGCTCCTGACACATCAGCTGCTTCCTATGTCCTTGGATGTGACGTGCTCTTATCTGTGTTCTTGACTGGAACTCCTATGTATATATACCTTTGCCTGAACAACTCCTATTTATCTTTAAGTCTTACTTTAAATGTAGGTCAGGTCCCACTGTCCTTGGATCTTGCAGCATCCTGTTTTCATCATAGCACTGATCACAAATTAATTAACTATTGGTATTGTTCTTTAATGGATCTCTTCTCTACCAAACTATGAGCTTCGCGAGTAAAAGACTATATCTGTCTTACTCTTTGTATTCCCAGCAAAGTGTCTGACACACAGCAGACAATAAATGTTTGTTAAGACAGAGGAAGGAAAGAGTGGATGCAGGTGTAGGTAAGTTTAATGTGTAGGTAAGCTTAATGTAAGTTGAGAGAAATTCTCTTCTGTGGTTATGCTCTTCTCAGTAAAGTAGGAGATGAGAAAATCTGGGAGTGACTAACAATTTATAAGTGGCAGAGAGGGTATCAGAGTTTTGAGGGTGATTAGAAACATTTTGGAATAATCATGATGAAGAATTGGAGACTTGTCTATGTAACATAAATACATTTTTCAGCAGTGTGAGGATTAAGGTTAAGTGTCATGAATATGTGACAACATTAACCTGCCTAGGATATTTTTCCAGGGCAATGTTGGAACTTGAGTGAGCTTGGTGAGGAAGTGGGATAGAATAACAATTGGGCAAAAGAGTTTAGGATGTTGGGAAGAAAATGTTGAAGTGCTGGATTAAAATAGATAAGGTTTATAAGAAAGAAATAAAGGCAAACTTGATTATCAGGAGAAATAGAAAGGGTCACTGAACTGCAGATCTACTGAGGCTTTTGAAAAATTGTGGTGAGAATACAGTTCAGGAAGAAACTGGATAAAGAGCTTTGTCAGAGCATGCGTACTGTCATTTCAGTACTCTTTGTGACGCTATGGACTGTAGCCCACCAGGCTCCTCTGTCCATGGGGATTCTCCAGGCAAGAATACTGGAGTGGGTTGCCATGCCCTCCTCCAGGGGATCTTCCCTGATCCAGGGATTGATTGGCATCACTTCTGTCTTCTGCATTAGATAGACGAGTTCTTTACCACTAGTGCCACCTGGGAAGCATAGAATACCTGAATTAGTCATTCTGACAGTGGAATATATTCAGTTGATCATAAGTTCCAAGGAATAGCCATGGGCGTGTGTGGCTGAAGTGGGATGACAGAGGTCTGGCAAGATGTGTGAGACAGGTGTTGAACCACCAGGAAACTGAATCACCCAGAAAGAAAGCCTAGGTTGGTGTGGAGAAGATGAGCGAGTGTGGTGCCAAAATTTCAGAGAATGGGAGCAGAAGCAACCAGGATGTAGCAAATACGGTTCTGAAAGTTGCAATAGTTGAAACTATGAAAGTATGTAAGATTGCCCAAAGGAGGGCTTTTAGCACAAGAAAACGAAAAGTCACCAATATTCACAGAGTAAGGAAAGAAAACTAGGTATGTTAAATGGTTGGGAAATCATGGCCAGATAGGGAAGAGGAAAAAACCACTGCGAAGTATTAAGAATTTAAAAAAGTTGCAATTGGCGTGTGCCTGGAACAGAGCCTTGCATATATTAAAAGTGAAAAATAAAAAGAGGTCAGTGAAGAAGAAGGTTGAAAGGAGATGATCATAATGGGGATTAATACGTTCTTCGTGCTTATAGGTAGTTGTAAATATAAGGCATTGAGTTCAATATTTAAATTTTACCCTTGCTTCAGATCTTCTGAGAATTATTCAGTTATAAGGCATTGGAAGAGACGTCTATCGTTTTTGACACATTAAAGCATCTGTCGTCGTCATCATTACGCATTGGTTTTAAAATGCCTTGGAAGACTCCATTCCTCCTTATGGGTTAGTGATTGTTCTGTCGTAGTCACCGTCACCACTTTTTCAAGCTCGGGTTATTCTTATGAAAACATTGCAGTTCAGTGGCTTTTCTTGAGAAATTGTGACAAATTTCAAATATAGGATACTATAAATTTGGGAAATCCACTACAGCATTATCAACATTTAGATACATGTCTTATGGCTGGATATCCATGCTTCACCCTAAAGATTTTTTTCTATGAAGCATATGCACTATTTCAAACTAGAAATGAAACAAGATGTCAATCATTTATCACCTGAGATAATATTTTTTATTGGAGTATAATTGCTTTACAATGTTGTGTTTCTGCTGTACAGGAAGTGAATCAGCAATACGCATACATAGATCCCCTTCCTCCTGGACCTCCTTTTTACCCACCGCCCCATCACACCCCTCTAGGTCATCACAGAGCACTGAGCTGAGCTCCCTGTGCTATACAACAAGTTCCCACTAGCTATCTGTTTTGCACATGGTAGTGGATTTATGTCAAACCTAATCTCCCATTCAACTACCCTCCCCTTCCCCCACATGTCCATATGTCCATTCTCTACCTCTACATCTTTATTCCTGCTCTGGAGCTAGGTTCATTGTACCATTTTGCTAGGTTCCACATACATGCATTAATATATGATATTTGTTTTTCTCTGGCTTCCCTGGGGGCTCAGATGGTAAAGCGTCTGCCTGCAACTCGGGAGACCTGGGTTCAATCCCTGGGTTGGGGAGATCCCCTGGAGAAGGAAACGGCAACCCACTCCAGTACTCTTGCCTGGAAAATTCCATGAATGGAGGAGCCTGGTAGGCTATAGTCCATGGGGTCACAAAGAGTTGGACGTGACTAAGCAACTTCACTGGTTCACTGGTTCTGACTTACTTTACTGTGTATGACAGACTCTAGGTCAATTCACATAGAGATAGTGTTTTAATTTGTGTATAGTAAGGATTTTTTAAAAATATATTTATCGAAGGATAATTGCTGTACAGAGTTTTGTTGATTTCCGCCAAACAACAACATGAACCAGCCATAAGTATGCATATGTCCTCTCCCTCTTGAATCTCCCTCCCATCTCCTTAATAAGGACTTTTATTTGAAAACACATGCTATATGCACTGTATAGTACTGTTTTTATTTTTTGAAGCAAGAACTATATCTATAAAGTGCACAGAGCACAGTTATCTTTCCATTGGCAATATTTGTTGAATGCCTTCTATGAGTCACACTCTGCACTAGGAACTCTGGTTATGACCGTGCTTAAGGCAGAGACAGTCCTGCTTCCAGAAGGCTGCAGTCTTTAGAAAAAAAACGAACATAATTGTGAGGACCAATATAAAGGGGGAAATACCTGGAGCTATGGACATATGTAACGGAGGATGGGAAAGAGAATCCAAAATGTTATTAATAGTAGAGGTTATTTCTGAAAATCAGATTGCAAGCGATTTTATATTTGTCCCTTGTTCTTTTCTCTTTTTCAAATTTTCTGTTTAGGATAAAATACTTGTTACTAGGAAAGACATAATGTTCATTGAGTGAAAAAAGTCGAAGCATTTTGCTCTGCATATTTTCTTACAATTCTAATCAACAACTTCAGAAATTTTAAGGTTATTTTAAAGCACACTAAAATGTAAAGTAAGACACATTACATGTTCGTTTCCTGGATCAGTCAGCTAGGGTTGTTGATTTTTATTTAATCTTGGACATCTAATAGCATTTGGATTTAGGAATAGATTTGTGGCAGATCTAGTAAAATAAGCACTAATTAAGAAACCCAAAGATTCAAGGCCAAGATTCATGCTCTGCTCATACAGAATCATGAACACTCTGTGCCTCGGTTCCTCCAAAGGATGAAGACAGAGACTGGAATTGACCACCAGAGCATGGAAGAAGGTTGGAAATCTTGTTTAAGGCACTGCAAGTTATGATCACATTTATTACCATTAAGTGACACAACTGAAGAGTAGCTGGTAGAAAATTCAGTATTAGACATTCTCTGGTGATCATAGAGAAATAACTTTTATAACTATGTACAATAAGGTTTTTTGGCTTCCCAGGTAGCTCAGTGGTAAACAGTCCACTTGCCAATGCAGGAGACGCAGGTTTGATCCCTGGGTGGGGAGGATCCCCTGGAGGAGGAAGTGGCTACCCACTCTTACTATTCTTGTGAGGAAAATTCCATGGACAGAGGAACCTGGGGAGCTACAGTCCATGGGGTTGCAAAGAGTCATCATATACAACTGGGCAACTGAGCACCCAACACAGACACATGAACACATCTACATTCTGAAGTAACTTAGTTAATGTTCTCAAATAAAACATAAAATTTAGATGAGAACAGGGCAAATACCTAGAGCAGATACTTTGTGCATGCAGGACAGACACTCTAAAAAGAAACTAACAATTCTTAAAGTTAAAAATATAGACTATAACACCTACAAACACATGCATTACGTTGCAGAAAGAATTAGTCATTACATGCACTCAGCACTAAAAATACACTGACAATAATGTAATATTTGGGATCTTATAAGCTCTTCATCGTTAGGGACATCGTTTACGGTGGATATTTAAAGTATCAGAAGATAAAATGCCGGGTACACATGTTTTGAGATACATATATAATAAACACAGGGTGCAAACTATAAATCTAGCTGACTCTTCATTTTTCAAATAAGAGTAAATTATCACTTTAGCTTGTCAACTGCTTTATTATGTGAACTAGTTGGTTTTAAAAGTGAGAAAGGGAATATTTGCATAGCAACATACAATGTTATGTTTGAACTTCCTTTGAGCTGAACTTCAAGCTTTAAATATGCTGTTAAGGTACTACTATAAATAGAGCATAATAGAGTTGTGTTTATTTGGTCTTAGAAGGATATCAGTGATGAATGACGGTGGGGCAAAATAGCAGGTGTTTAAGTGGGGACAGCGTGACAGGGATTATGGCAGGTTTATGACACTGGCTGTTAGCTAATGTCAATGACACACTTAAGAAACCCTGTACAAGAAGGCTAATAAATCACAGCCAGCCATCATTAATAATCCATGACAGAAGAGTAAAGGGAAAGAAAGCAAAAGAGAACGGCAAAGAAGTGGGCTCAGTAATGCGGTAAAGCCTAGTGTTATAATTAAAATAATTTACATTGGCAACATTGGCAGAATTGCAGGAAAGGCTGTCTCATGAATAGTTCAATGAATAATCAGTGGGGTTAACAAGCATATTATCAGAGTATGAGTTTTCACTTCTTTCAGTTGCGTGCGTATGTATGTGTCCCCTTTAAGGACCCATGGTATCATACCAGGTAGAGATAGTAGGAAATAACACTGAATAATCATTGGAAGAACTGATGCTGAAGCTGAAGCTCCAATACTTTGGCCACCTGATGGGAAGGACCAACTCATTGGAAAAGACCCTGATGCTGGGAAAGATTGAAGGCAGGGGGAGAAGGGGGTGACAGAGGATGAGATGGTTGCATGGCATCACTGACTCAATGCACATGAGTTTGAGCAAGCTCCAGGAGATGGTGAAGGACAGGGAAGCCTGGTGTGCTGCAGTCCACGGAGGTCACAGAGTTGGACACGACTTCATGACTGAACAGCAGACATAGTAGTATTGAGTTTTGACTTCTTACCTGTTCCAAAGGATATAATACTTCCACACAGAACGGAGCAAATATATTGCTATCTAGTCTCTGTTGGCGGAGAAGGCAATGGCACCCCACTCCAGTACTCTTGCCTGGAAAATCCCATGGATGGAGGAGCCTGGTAGGCTGCAGTCCATGGAGTTGCTGAGAGTTGGATGCGACTCAGTGACTTCACTTTCACTTTTCACTTTCATGCATTGGAGAAGGAAATGGCAACCCACTCCAGTGTTCTTGCTTGGAGAATCCCAGGGACGGCGGAGCCTGGTGGGCTGCCGTCTATGGGGTCACACAGAGTTGGACACGACTGAAGCAAGTTAGCAGCAGCAGCAGCAGTCTCTGTTGGAATTTTCTGACTAGACAGTTTCCCCCATGGCAACGTGCAACAATACCCATGGCTTTCAGGTTTCATGTATACGAAGAACCGAAAACTCTTTTAGTACCTATTTAACATTTCCAGTCAGTATTATCTTATCAATGTTGCCAGAGTTCATTGTGAAAAGCATACCACTGTAATTTTTAAACACTAAGTTATTAAGCCAGAGAAGGCAATGGCACCCCACTCCAGTACTCTCGCCTGGCAAATCCCATGGACAGATGAGCCTGGTAGGCTGCAGTCCATGGGGTCGCTAGGAGTTGGACATGACTGACCAACTTCAGTTTCACTTTTCACTTTCATGCACTGGAGAAGGAAATGACAACCCACTCCAGTGTTCTTGCCTGGAGAATCCTAGGGACAGGGGAGCCTGGTGGGCTGCCGTCTGTGGGGTTGCACAGAATTGGACATGACCGAAGCAACTTAGCAGCAGCAGCAGCAAGCTATTAAGTGGCAGTTACAATATGTCGTGGTAAATGGACTGATAGGGAAAGTAGATGGTGGTATTTTCTTTCAAGGTTGCAACTTTGGAAGACAAGGAAAGCTTCCTGCAGGAAGTGACATATACCATGAAACCTAAAGACTTCATAAGATGTAGACAACCAAAGATAGAGGAGAAGCTGGTTGGAGAACATAATTCAAATAGAGAGAATGTCATGTGCAGATCGGAAAAGTGAGTGAACATGGCAATCTGGAAAACGGAGGGCAGTTTAATCTATATTGAGTGTAGATTTTGAGGTATATTTTTAACTTTTTATTTTGTATTGGAGTATAGCCATGAACAGTGTTGTGATAGTTTGAGGTGAACAGTGAAAGGACTCAGCCATACATGTACATGTATCCATTCTCCCCCAAGCCCCTCTTCCATCAGGCTGCCACATAACATTGAGCAGAGTTCCATGTGCTATATGTCCTTGTTGGTTATCCATTTTAACTATAGCAGTGTGGACATGTCCATCCCAAACTCCCTAACTATCCCTCCCCCATCACTGCCCCCTACCACAACCACAAGTTCATTCTCTAAGTCTGTGAGTCTGTTTCTGTTTTGTAATTAAGTTCATATGTATCATTTCTTTTTCGATTCCACACATAAAGGATGTCACATGATATTTCTTCTCTGTCTGACTTACTTTGCTCAGATTGTGAGGTATTTTTGAGATAGATATGGAGTGGTGACAGGTAAGCCTGGAGAGATCATCAGAGATCTAATTAATCATAGAGATCTGAGGCCAGTGGACAGACTGGAGAGTTTAAGCAGCGGAATGGCATTACCAAGTCTGGAGCAACTGCAATGATCCAGCATAGGAGGATGCCGAGCTTGAGAAGGAGCTGCAGTTGTATCAAGTGATGGTTCAATGGAGTCGTTAAAAGGGATGAAAAGTTGGGCAAGGAAGAACTCACAATATTTCGTGTTGATTTTTCTCAAATTAAAATTCCTAGAGGAATTTCTTATCATTTCATCCCACAGTAGGTCCACAAAGTAAATATTCAATAAATATTTGTGAAATAAATGAATGAAGGAAACAAATTCAATCAAATTTATTTTCCTTTTCAACCTAACTTGGGAGAGGAGTTCTCACCTCTGTTTATTATATGGAATTTTTCCTCTCAGATATCTGTCTCTGCTTACTATATTTTACTTGACTCCTATGGATGCGGAAAACTGGATCTTCCCATCATTCCCATCTTGACACTGCCTGGAGTGTTTGTTTTCTTCAGGTTGCCCTAACTGTGAAAGATAAATTATTTTCTCAAATTTTTATCATGACAGTTTTCAAAAATATAGAAAAGTTGAAATAATACAGTGAATAACCAAATGCTGACCATTTTGTTAATGATTTGCACTATTGTACTCATATGTGTGTATATCACTTGAAAGTTGCAGACATCACACCTCACCTCAAAGTAATTCAGGTGAAACTTCTAAGAATAAGGGTTGTTGTTACTAGTCAGTTGATAAGTTGTGTCCAACTAAAGCAGGCTTCCCTATCCTTCACTATCTCCTGGTGTTTGCTCAAATTCAAGTCCATTGAGTTAGTGATGCTATCTAACCATCTCATCCTCTGCTGCCCGCTTCTACTTTTGCCTTCAATATTTCTCAGCATCAGGGTCTTTTCCAATTAGCTCTTCACATCAGGTGGCCAAGCTATTGGAGCTTCAGCTTCAGCATCAGTCTTTCCAGTAACTATTCAAGGTTGATTTCCTTTAGGATAGGAAGGTTTGATCTCCATGCAGTCGAAGGGACTCTTCAACAGTCTTCTCCAGCACCACAATTTGAAAGCATCAGTTCTTCAGTGCTCAGCTTTCTTTATGGTCCAACTGTCACATTTGTACATGACTATTGGAAAAACCATAGCTTTGGCTATACAGACCTTTGTTGGCAAAGTGATGTCTTTGCTTTTTAGTGTGCTGTCTCGGTTTGTCTTAGTTCTCCTTACAAGGAGCAAATGTCTTTTAATTTCATCTGCAGTGATTTTGAAGCCCAAGAAAATAAAATCTGTCACTACTTCTAAATTTTCCTCTTCTATTTGCCATGATGTGATGGGACCAGTTGCCGTGATCTTAGTTTTTTGAATGTTGAGTTTTAAGTCAGCTTTTTACTCTCCTCTTTCACCCTCATCAAGTGGCTGCTTAGTTCCTCTTCACTTTCTGTCATTATAGTGCCATTATATACTGTCTGCATATCTGAGGTTGTTAATATTTCTCCTGATAATCTTGATTCCAGCTTGTGATTCATCTAGCTTGGAATGTCATGTGATGTACTCTGCATAGAAGTTAAATAAACAGGGTGACAATATATAGCCTTGCTGTACTTCCTTTCAAATTTTGAACCTGTCTGTTGTTCCATGTAAGGTTCTAATTGTTGCTTCTTGATCTGAATCCAGGTTTCTCAGGAGACAGGCAAGCAGTCTGGTATTCCCAACTCTTTAAAAATTATCCACAGTTTGTTGTGATCCATGCAAAGGCTTTTGTGTAGTCAGTAAAGCAGAAGTAGATGTTTTTTTCTGGAATTTCCTTGGTTTCTCCATAATCCAATGAATGTTGGGAATTTGATCTCTGGCTCCTCTGCCTTTTCTAGACCCAGCTTGTACGTCTAGAAGTTCTTAGTTCGTGTTACTGCTGAAGCCTAGGTTGAAAGATTTCGAGCGTAGCCTTACCAGCATGAGAAATGACCACAATTGTCTAGTAGTTTGAGCATACTTTGGCACTGTTCTTCTTTGGGATTAGAATGAAAACTGACCTTTTCCAGTCCTGTGGGCACTGCTGTGTTTTCCAAATTTGCTGGCATATTGAGTGCAGCACTTTCAGAGCATCATCTTTTAGGATTTTAAACAGCTCAGGTGGAATTCCACCACCTCCTCTAGCTTCAGTTCAGTCCAGTTCAGTCGCTGAGTCGTGTCCGACTCTGTGACCCCATGAATCACAGGCCTCCCTGTCCATCACCAACTCCTGGAGTTCACTCAGACTCACGTCCTTTGAGTCAGTGATGCCATCC
>SJYV01048492.1:0-27721 GCA_006410875.1 Neotragus pygmaeus | reverse complement strand
GAGCTGACTCATTTGAAAAGACCCTGATTCCGGGAAAGATTGAAGGCAGGAGGAGAAGGGGACAGGAGGATGAAATGGTTGGATGGCATCTCCAACTCAAAGGACATGAGTTTGAGTAAACTCCAGGAATTGATGATGGACAGGGAGGCCTGGCGTGCTGCAGTCCACAGGGCCACAAAGAGTCAGACACAACTGAGCGACTGAACTGAACTGAACTGATGGTAATCACTTTCACCTTGCTTCTGACTATTAACTGCAGCAACTTGCTCTCTGGTTTTTTGGACTTCCTTCATCCCCATCAGCAAAATGGAAATGCACTACTGTGGCATTAATTCCTGCTATCTACACAGGCATACAGAGAAGAATTTGCACTGAAATTCTCAAAGATATGAGAGAATCTTACAAAAATTTGATTCTTTGCTATCTTAGTAAAGGGTATATTCCCTGGGCTGTCCTGCAGAACATCGTTAAGGTGTTTTCTTTCCCTCTTTCCTGGGCCTTCTAAATCCTTTTACAGTACTCTGCCAAGGGAGTTCCATTATCTCTACCCTTATAGGCCATAATTGTGACTAAGCTTCAAGAAAGCATCCCAGTTCTGTGTTAGAACTGGGTTCCTGTGTTCTTGCCAAGGTATTAAATCCTGAGTCATGGAAGAGTACTTCAATGTCAACAAATCTCTTTTATTCAGACTAATATACTGCCTTTCCTTCTNAAGTTATTGATATTTCTCCCGGAAATTTTGATTCCAGCTTGTGTTTCTTCCAGTCCAGCGTTTCTCATGATGTACTCTGCTTATAAGTTAAATAAGCAGGGTGACAACATACAGCCTTGACGTACTCCTTTTCCTGTTTGGAACCAGTCTGTTGTTCCATGTCCAGTTCTAACTGTTGCTTCCTGACCTGCATACAGATTTCTCAAGAGGCAGGTTAGGTGGTATGGTATTCCCATCTCTCTCAGAATCTTCCACAGTTTATTGTGATCCACACAGTCAAAGGCTTTGGCATAGACAATAAAGCAGAAATAGATGTTTTTCTGGAACTCTCTTGCTTTTTGATGATCCAGTGGATGTTGGGAATTTGATCTGCTTTTTCTAAAACCAGCTTGAACATCAGGAAGTTCATGGTTCACGTATTGCTGAAGCCTGGCTTGGAGAATTTTGAGGATTATTTTACTAGCATGTGAGATGTGTGCAACTGTCAAATAGTGAGAACTACCACAAAAGAAACCACTTGAATACAAGACCTGGCATCACCCAACTACCACCAGCACTCTGTATAGGACGCCTCATCCAAATAACAAGACAAAAATACAAACCCAATCATCAGCAGACAGGGTTATAACCTCGCTCAACCCTGCCCATCAGAGGGAAAAAAAAGAAAAGCTAAGCACAAATCTCATCCTATACAAAGCTTACACATACCACTGGACCAACCTGAGGAGGGCATAAACCAAAAGGAAGTAAGAATTCAACCTTGAAGCCTGGAAAAAGGAGACCTCTAACAAAATAAGATTAAGAAAAGGAAAAAGAACAGAGATACTGTACAAACGAAGGCATAAACTAGAAACACAGAAGTCCAAATAAATGAAGAGGAACTAGGCAAATTCCCTGAAAAAGAATTCAGAATAATGATAGTAAAGATGATCAAAAACCTTGAAAACAAAATGGAGAGAATGCAAGAATCAATTAACAAAGACCTAGAAGAATAAAAGAACAAATATACAGAGACAAACAACACAATTACTGAAATTACAATACTCTAGAAGAAATAAATAGCAGAATATCTGAAACATAAGAATGAATTAGTGAACTGGAACATAAAATTGTGGATATAACTTCTGAAGAACAGAATACAGTAAAATGAATGAAAAGAACTGAGGTAGTCTCAGAGACCTCTGGGACAATATCAAATGCACTAACATTCAAATTATAGGGGGTCGCTAAGTCGGACATGACTGAGCGACTTCACTTTCACTTTCATGCATTGGAGAAGAAAATGGCAACCCACTCCAGTGTTCTTGCCTGGAAGAATCCCAGGGACGGGGAAGGTTGGTGGGCTGCCGTTCATGGGGTCGCACAGAGTTGGACACAACTAAAGAGACTTAGCAGCAGTAGCAGAAGAAGAGAAAAAGAAAGAGTATGAGAAAATTTTTGGAGAGATTATAGTTGAACATTTCCCCAATATATGGATAAGGAAATAGTCAATCAAGTCTAAGAGACACAAATAGTCCCAAACAGGATAAACCCAAGGAGAAACAAACCAAGACACACTAATCAAACTAGCAAAGATTAAACACAAAGAAATAATGTTAAAAGCAGCAAAGGAAAAGCAACAAGTAACATACAAGGGAAATCCCATACACTTAACAGCTGATCTTTCAGCAGAAACTCTGCAGGCCAGAAGGGAATGGCAGGATATAATTAAAGTACTGAAAGGGAAAAATCTACAACCAAGATTATTCTACTTGGCAAGAATCTCATTCAAAATTGATGGAGACAGCAAAAGCTTTTCAGAAAAGTTAAGAGAATTCAGTACCACCAAACCAACTTTACAACAAATGCTAAATGAACTTATATAGCGAAGAAATACAAGAGAAGAAAAAAGACCTACAAAATCAACTCCAAACAATTAAGAAAATGGCAATAGGAACATATATATTAATAATTACTTAAAATGTAAATGGATTAAATGCTCCAACCAAAAGACACAGACTGGCTGAATGGATACATAAACAAGACTCATACATATGCGTCTACAAGAAACCCACTTCAGACCTAAAGACACATGTAGACTGAAAGTGAGAGGATGAAAAAATATATTCCATGCAAATGGAAAGCAAAAGAAAGCTGGAGTAGCAATCCTCATATCACACAAAATAGACCTTAAAATAAAGATTACAAGAGATAAGGAAGGACACTACATAATGATCAGTGATCAATCCAAGAGGAAGACATAACAATTGTAAATATCTATGCACCCGACATAGAAGCACCTCAATACTTAAGAAAAACACTAACAGACATAAAAGGAGAATTGACAGTAACACAATAATAGTAGAAGACTTCAACACCCCCTCTTACATCAATGGAAAGATGATCAAAACAGAAAATTAATAAGGAAACACAAGTCTTAAATGATACATTAGGCAACATGAATCTCATTGATATCTTCAGGACATTCCATCCAAGTGCAGAAGAATACACCTTCTTCTCAAGTGCACATGGAACATTCTCCAGGATATACCACATCTTGGGTCACAAATCAAACCTCAGTAAATTTAAGAAAATTGAAATCTTATCAAACATCTTTTCTGACT
Organism: Neotragus pygmaeus; assembly: GCA_006410875.1. Taxonomy (NCBI): domain Eukaryota; kingdom Metazoa; phylum Chordata; class Mammalia; order Artiodactyla; family Bovidae; genus Neotragus; species Neotragus pygmaeus. The sequence continues at coordinate 24,406 of SJYV01048492.1, read as the reverse complement.
ACAGTACTATGGGACTAGATATCAATTACAAGAAAAAAAAAAACCCTGCAAAACACACAAACACATGAAGATTAAACAACAGGTTTCTAAATAATGAACAGATTACTGAAGAAATCAAAAGGAAAATCAGAAAATTCCTGGAAACAAATGACAATGAAAACACAATAACTCAAAACCTATGGGATGAAGCAAAAGCAGTTCTAACAGGAAAGTTTATAGCAATACAATCCTACCTCAAGAAACAAGAAAAACATCAAATAAACAACCTAACTTTACACCTAAAACAACTGAAAAAAGAACTTAAACCTCCAAAATTAGCAGAAGGAAAGAAATCTTAAAGATCCGAGCAGAAGTAAATGAAATAAGAAGAGTAAAGATTAATAAAAGTTAAAGCTGGTTCTTTGAGAAGATAAAATTGACAAACCCAATCAAAGAGTGGGCCAAAGAACTAAACAGACATTTCTCCAAAGAAGACATACAGATGGCTAACAAACACATGAAAAGATGCTCAACATCGCTCATTATTAGAGAAACACAAATAAAAACTACAATGAGATATCACCTCATACCAGTCAGAATGGTCATCATCAAAAGTCTAGAAACAATAAATGCTGGAGAGGGTGTGGAGAAAAGGGAACCCTCTTGCACTGTTGGTGGGGATGTGAATCGGTACAGCCACTTTGGAAAATGGCATGGAAATTCCTTAAAAAACTAGGAATAAAACTACCATATGACCCAGCAATCCCACTCCTAGGCATATAACCTGAGGAAACCCAACTTGAAAAAGACGCATGTACCCTAATGTTCACTCTCGCACTCTTTACAATAGTTAGAACATGGAAGTAACCTAGATGTCCATATACATACGAATGGATAAAGAAGTGGAACACAATTGAGTTCCACTCAATTGTGGAATGAATGGAACACAATTATGAATGGAACACAATTGAGTTCAGTTTGAATGAGGGAGATTAACCTAGACCCTATTATACAGAGTGAAGTAAGTCAGAAAGAGAAATATAAATTTCTTATACTAATGCATATATATAGAATCTAGAAAGATGGTACTAAAAATGTATTTACAGGGCAGCAATGGAGAAACAGACATAGAGAACAGACTTATGGGCATGGGGAGAGTGGAGGAGAGGCTGAGATATATGGAAAGAGTAACATGGAAACTTATACTACCACTTGTAAAATAGATAGTCCAATGGGAATTTGCTGTATGTCTCAGGAAATTCAAACAGGGGCTCGTATTAACCTAGAGGGGTGGGATGGGGAGGGAGATAGGAGGGAAGTTTAAGAGGAAGGGGACATATGTATACCTATGCTTGATTCATGTTGAGGTTTGATAGAAAACAACAAAATTCTGTAAAACAATTATCCTTCAATTAAAAATTAAATACAAATTTTAAAAACGGAAAAAAAATGCTATCATAGTGCTAGGAAAAGAGGGCCAGGGTCATGAAAATAGGAAGGAGAAACTATTTCCTCTTCACTGGGGAGGTAAGTTTTGAGCTACATTTTGAAGCACTATAAAAAGGGAGGGTTAGTAGCAGAATTAACAGACATAAAGAAATGAATTCCTGAAAGTATCTAGGAATTTCTTACAAGTTCAATATATAGGAGTATAAAGCACAAGGGTGAGTTTGGAAAGATAAAGTTAGAAATCTATTATATATAAAATAGATAACCAACATGTTTGTACTTTATAGCACAGGAAACTATATTCAATATTTTGTGCTAACCTATAAGGGAAAAGACTGTGAGAAAAAAATATATTTTTGTGTATCTGAATCACTTGGCTGTATACCTGAAACTAATGCAACATTGTAAATTAACTATACTTCAATGAAAAAAGGAAGATGTTTTGGGGACCATATTAGATATCTATTGGTGTGTTAAAAACTACATAAAAACTTAGTGGCTTAAAAGCAGTGATTTATTTCACAGTNAACCTAGAGGGGTGGGATGGGGAGGGAGATAGGAGGGAAGTTTAAGAGGAAGGGGACATATGTATACCTATGCTTGATTCATGTTGAGGTTTGATAGAAAACAACAAAATTCTGTAAAACAATTATCCTTCAATTAAAAATTAAATACAAATTTTAAAAACGGAAAAAAAATGCTATCATAGTGCTAGGAAAAGAGGGCCAGGGTCATGAAAATAGGAAGGAGAAACTATTTCCTCTTCACTGGGGAGGTAAGTTTTGAGCTACATTTTGAAGCACTATAAAAAGGGAGGGTTAGTAGCAGAATTAACAGACATAAAGAAATGAATTCCTGAAAGTATCTAGGAATTTCTTACAAGTTCAATATATAGGAGTATAAAGCACAAGGGTGAGTTTGGAAAGATAAAGTTAGAAATCTATTATATATAAAATAGATAACCAACATGTTTGTACTTTATAGCACAGGAAACTATATTCAATATTTTGTGCTAACCTATAAGGGAAAAGACTGTGAGAAAAAAATATATTTTTGTGTATCTGAATCACTTGGCTGTATACCTGAAACTAATGCAACATTGTAAATTAACTATACTTCAATGAAAAAAGGAAGATGTTTTGGGGACCATATTAGATATCTATTGGTGTGTTAAAAACTACATAAAAACTTAGTGGCTTAAAAGCAGTGATTTATTTCACAGTTTCCATGGGTCAATAATGGAGGAGAGGAGCAGTTGAGCTTTGTGGTCCTATTTCGGGGTCTCTCACAAAGTTGCAGTCAAGGGGTCAGCTTGAGCTGTACTCATCTGAAAGCATGAATAAGGCTAAGGAATGCTTGTAAAGTGGCTCACTCAAACCTGGGAAGATAGTGTTGGATTTTGGTAGAAGGCTTCAGTTTCTCATCTCATGGACCATTCCAGAGGGTGTCCTCACGGCATGCCAGCTGCCTTCCCCCAGAGCAAGTGACTGCATAGAGTATAATGTAGAAGCCATAGAGTGTCTTCTATGACCTGGCCTTCAAAGTCACATGTCATCATTTCTACAACATCTTAATGGTTCACAGGTCAACTATACACAGTATGGAGGGGACAATACAAGGAGGTAAATATCAGAAGGTAAGAATCACTGGGGCTACCACAGGGGCAGGTTGTGAAGAGCCTTGCATGTATGGCTTGGGAGTTCAGATTTTTAAAAATAATCGTGAGAATGTGAATGAAATTTGTTATTTTAAATAACATTGATGAAAGTAATATATGCACTTTATAAGAGATCTGGAAAATATACAAAAATACAAAGANGTGAAGAGCCTTGCATGTATGGCTTGGGAGTTCAGATTTTTAAAAATAATCGTGAGAATGTGAATGAAATTTGTTATTTTAAATAACATTGATGAAAGTAATATATGCACTTTATAAGAGATCTGGAAAATATACAAAAATACAAAGAAAAAAATATCACCTTACCACCAGAGAGAATCGCTGATGACATTTTATGTTACTTCTTTCCAGTCTTCTCCTGTTTATAAGGGTTTCCCCCAACTCTTTACTATAAAGTAAGCAGTTTTTATATAATTGAAAAAAAAAGATATTTTTAACAGAGTAGTTATGGAAGCTAAATTGGTATCTTGGAACGCTTATGTCAGAGACAAATCAGTCCATGAGAAATAAAGAGATATTAGACAAAGCACTGGTAGTAGAGATAAATGAGTTGGGAGAAATTTCTGAGCTGGAATCCACAAAATTAGGTGGCTGATTACATGTTTGGAGTACAGAAAGGAGATGCTAAGGGCAGCACTAACATTTCTGGAGCACCAAAAAGAATGTAATCTGTGGAGTGGGGCCCTAAATGGGAAGCCTTAAAAAGAAAGGGGCTAGCTTTGTGGTCGGAAACTAAGATGGCGCCTGGCAAAAGAGATAGGGGCGTGGTCTTTGTTTGTCAAAGCTTTTGATTGGCTGTCTTGATTTCCGTGCTCGTGATGACCATAGACTCCTGTTATAATGAAGGCGCATGATGATTTGACCTTTAACGTGATTGGTGCAACTATGGAAAGTCCCTCCTAAAACCTCCCTGCTTGCCTTTATAAGCCAGAAGCTTGCAGCAATAAAGCGGAACTGCTCAGACAGAACCCCTGTCGGATCTGATTGTCTCTCGCTCGCCGAGGCACTGAGTTGGCGGACAGCTGACTCACCTCTCCTCGGGACCCCTCGGCTTTGCTGGGGGAAGTTCCACTGCCTCTCTCTTTCTGCGGAGCGCCCCTGGCAGGTGGCATGGGTACATGAGAGGTAGTTAGGAGTCTGTTCTTGAAACTTATTGAAAGAAGTGCCTGTGGGCATGTGGGCACTTTGCAAAGGTCCAGTGGAGAGGAAGAAATTGAAGATCCAGGAGAAAGAGATGATAAGTGACAGAGTGTAACCTTAGAGGAGGCGTGAGCAATCCAGGAACGTGGCAAAAGGCTAGCTTTGGAGAGGATAAGCTTCTAAAGAGGCTTTTCAGGTGGCTCAGTAGGTAAAGAATCAGCCTGAAAAGCAAGAGATGCAGGAGGCATGGGTTCTATCCTTGGATGGGGAAGATCCCTCAGAGGAGGGCATGATAACCCACTCCAGTTTTCTTGCCTGGAGAATTCCATGGACAGAGAAGCCTGGTAGGCTACAGTCCATGGGGATCACAAAGAGTCAGACATGACCCAGTGGATATGCAAACACACAAGCATACTTATCTCACTTAATTCTTACAACACAGTGGGAAGTTTCTTCCTTCCTCTCTCACTCTCTCTCTCCTTTTTCTTTCTTTCTGTTATTAGCTTCCTTTAATTGGTGTGGAGATTTGTTTAGAATGGTTAAATCACTTTTTTAGGGTCATCCAACTAGTAAGTAATAGATCTAGGATTCAAATCCAGTTCTTGGAGAGTGTAAGGAAAAGTTTGACTTCACTTTTGTTGTTCACTGACAGCTTTTCAGCTCCACTACTTCCCATTCTCATTCTGCCCCACATCTGGGCAAGAAACGTGGGGAGCTCCCTCCTTTGGTGCTGTGGGAGGTCCAAGCCCATGCAGGGGAGCCCTCACATCCAGCCCAACCTCTAATCACGTGACAGTGATGCCAGCCTCCTCTCCCTGCTCTTTCAAGACATTTTGGGAACTTCTGAGAGCCCTGCGCTACTCTGCCCAGAAAGCGAGACGTCAAACTTTTCATACCATTTTGGTTCATGTGTGGCAGCTTCAGTCTCAACATTTGAGCAAAATTTGGGGTGGAGGTCCATCCTACTCTCTGGGGTAACCACAGCTATTGTCATGATCATGGTGTCTTGGAAATGATCACCACCACCACCAGCGTTCTTTCTTCTCTTCTTCTTTAGAAAAGTGTACTGTTTCTTCCTCTGGGACAGGAATTTGAGGAAGGCAAGTTGGAAACATAATACTCAAGTATAAGGATGGGGTGAAGTGGCAGCAACTAGGTCATGGGAAAGAAAGAAGAGACTGGTGATTTGGTGGCTGCAGCAAGGTGGTGAGGCTTGCACATCTGTTAGGTGGAGTGAGGCACAGCAAACTGACCCAGCAGGAATGAGAGGACTGCTGGTCATCACTGTGAGTTACCCGTGCATTGTGGTGACTCTAATTTGCATGGATGTGTAATTTTCTCTAGCAGGGAACTGTAGCTCAGGAGAAGAATCTGTATGGAATTTAAAGACCCCCTGAAATTCATTTAGGGGGTCAAGGACTGCAGGTTAATAGTTCTTCTGGCTGAGAGATCCTCATGAAGATGAAGAACAGGCTTTGTTAGAAGAGGATGATGGGAGAAAAGAGGTGATTATACTTAAAAAAAAATAGGGTTATACATTTTGTAGACTGAGCAGTTATTCTCCAGGGGTGGCCATGGGAGGAGCCGGCTGAAGTTAAGAGGATCCAAATGTTATCGGAGGGGAGGAACCCAGGTGCCCAGAACACAAACTTTGAAGATAGCCAAGCTCCTTCCCCTCAAGTTCTTTCCCTTTGTAGAGATTGTATGTGTATAAAATCTGAATGGGAGGTGTGATGATTGATGAAATTAGCTATTATTTTTACCTAAGCCAGAAAGCTATTCCCAGTAGAATTACTGTTGGCAAGAAAAATGAATTTTTATTCAATGTTGTCACTGACATGGTTAATATATGTTATTGGGCATCTTCTAAGACAGCTTATATAGTTCCACTGGAATAATGAGAACCAAGGTCTGTCTCTCAGGTTCAAGGATAGTTGATGGTAGATTTTTCAGTCTTAAATCTTTCAATCTTAAGTAACAAATGAGTGAAAAAGAAGATATAATGATATAACTACAACATGGAAGCTACCACATCTGATAGATTGAGAAATGCAGCAACTGGCCTTTCATTTGGAGGGAATTTTGTCTTGGTGTTTGTGACACTGGATCTGTCCTTATGACAATATTAAACTGTCCTTCACCAAGGAGTCAATTACCATCTGGTTGTTGGATTACAAACTGGCTGTGATCTTGAATAAACGAAGTTTACGTAAACTGAAACTATTCCTTAAAAACCAACCTAAACCAAATCAAAACACTACATGAAAACAAATCAAAAGAAATGAATAATAGTGTTTTGGTGATACTATGGAATGTTGTCAGTATGAATTTGGGAAGTGTTCCAGCTCTATCAATGAACTTTCTTCTGTTCATCCAAAAACATTTGTATATTCAATTATGTTAGATTTTCTGTTTTATAAAAATTGTACTCAGCACTCAAATACTGAGTATTTCCTTTTGCTGGGTGAATAAGATCCACAGATCTGCAGAATATTTAGATTTACTGAAAATAATTAGTATAAAATCAGAGGGAAAACAGAGGCCCTCTCTACCCTTCAGGGGCTGAATGCAGATCTCCGCGCTCTGTAGGAAGAGTGGGAAGGACAGCCTGCCCGGGGAAGGCTTGAGGCAACTTCAAGGGTTGAAACAGCTGGAGCTGTTTGTCCATCAAAGGAAAGTGTAACCAAAACATGAGAAGAGGTATTTTTCAAGATGGGGATGACTCTGGCTGAGAATGACTACTCATCTTCAGTTTAAACTATGGGTTCCTGTTGAGGGGCAGACTTTTGAATAATAAAATAACTGATCGAAACCATCTGTCTTGAAAACACTGTGCCCGTCTGAAGAGACTGCATGATGTTCTATTAAAAATGTTGAAACTGTATCTGAAGCCAGATGTGTGGCTGATTACAGAGCTCTCTGAAAGCTTTAGGATTTCCCCCAAGACAGTCTATTATTGGAGGAGTTGCCCAAAATGAGCACACTGTATAATGTTAAGAATAGCAATCATTTACTGCATGTTTACAATGCCAGGTACTACATAAGTCTCCCTGTTTTCATTGTCCAATTCTTATCTCTCAAACTAAAATTCCAGTCCCTAATTGCACTTCCTTCTACCTCTCTCTTTGCATTCATACACACTTTCCTTCTGAGCTAATCTTTAGCTTCTTGAGTTCAGGGATTGTGTATGGGGTGATGTTCTTGGGATGCTAAAGTAGGTAATGCAGGCATTTTGTGTCTTCACAGAGGAACCTACACACTGACCCACAGTGTTCGGCTCCATGTAGAGCTCAGTTTTGCCTAATGGATGAATATATATTTATACAGGTGACACTCATTTGCCTGGACAGCAGCAGACTTAATAAAACAGCTAGATTTCTAGTATATCTGGCCGACTCTATGCGACCCCATGGACTGTAGCCCACCAGGCTCCTCTGTCCTCAGAATTCTCCAGGCAAGAATGCTGGAGTAGGCTGCCATTTCCTTCTTTAGGGCATCTTCCCAACCCAGGGATCAAACCCAGGTCTCCCTCATTGCAGGCAGATTCTTTACCATCCGCGTGAGCCACCAAGGAAGCCCTATCTGAACCATAGTCCTTGCCAGAGAAATCACTTGCTTCTTGTTCCACCATCCATATAGGATATCTAACAGGTTTATGAGAGACAATCAGAGGTGTTCTGCATTTGTAGAGTATCAAATTGTGACTTACTTTTTAGTACCACGGTTAACACTGGCCCTCTTCTGTGACTTCAATTCTCCCTGATTTTGGTGGTGTTCTGGATATTGCCTCCTTCAGTCACTGCCAAGATTGGAGACCTTGCCTTCTGCTCTTTGACGTTAAGGGCACTTTTACTGGAGCCATACACATCAATTCCTTATTAGTTCCTAATTCGTTGAGTGCTTTTATTAGACTTGTTCTTGATGTATTCCAGCTTCAGTTCTCACTTTTATACATGTAACCCTCTCTCATATTAAACATATACACTTTTCTTGCTGTGGCACTCCACTTTTTCTACTCTGAGTTCCTTGTCCAGCTGGTATGGCACCCAGAATTTTTATTTTTTAAGAGGTAGCCATTATTCCTCATTATTTACAATTTTGGATTCTGAGGATCAAAGGTCAACACGAAGGCATTTAGTCATTTACTCTGCTCTGAGCTCACTAGACTCCTGGGAAGAGATCAGCCTGGCATCACACTGGATGTGCACTCGTCACTGCGACATTCTCTGCACATATATACATATGCATGGTCTGAAATCTCCAGTTATCAAATATCTTCAGTAACAAACTTATGTTGAAACTAACTCAATTATTTGAGAATCTGAACTGCATTGTTGTCCTCTACTTAAAGGAGCATCACTAAGCTGTGAAATCTGAGGTTTCTAATTTTCCTCACCTAATTTTAAAATTCAATGCCATTTTTTATAACCCTTGTTATACTTAATCTAATCTTGTTTTACTTGACTGGTGACATTTTATACTTCTGACCACTTCCTTACTGAAGTTGGTCTTCTTTTGACTGTTGAGACACTGCTTTCCCTTGGTTATTTATTTTTTCCAATTTTTATTGAAATATAGTTGATTGACAATGTCATGTTCATTTCAGGTGCACAGCAGTGATTCAATCATGTACATGTATATTCTTTTTTAAAAATTTTATTTATTTTTTAATTGAAGGATAATGCTTTACAGAATTTTGTTGTTTTCTGTAAAACTGCAACATAGGTATACATATATTCCCTCCCGTTTGACCTCCCTCCCATGTCTTTCCCCATCCCACCCCACTAGGTTGATACAGAGTCCCTGTTTGAGTTTCCTGAGCCATACAACAAGTTCCCATTAGATATCTATTTTATATATGGTAATGTAAGTTTCCATGTCACTTTTGCCATACTCTTTTAAAGATTCTTTTCTATTATAGATTGTTATAAGATACTGAATATAGTTCCCTGTGCTATATAGTAGGTCCTTTTTGGTTATCTATTTTATATGCCAGACTCCTGGAAAGCAAAGTCAAGTGGGCCTTCGGAAGCATCACTATGAACAAAGCTAGTGAAGGTATGGAATTCCAGTTGAGCTATTTCAAATCCAAAAAGATGATGCACTCAATATGTCAGCAAATTTGGAAAACTCAGCAGTGGCCACAGAACTGGAAAAGGTCAGTGTTCATTTCAATCCCAAAGANAAAAAAAAAAAAAAAAGAGGAAATCATTCAAAATTTATCCTTTGGAAAAGAATCTGGAAACATAAAATGTAACAATTTTATCCCCATTTTATATATATACTATTTTAACTCTCTGAAATCTCTTTTAGACCTGGATTACTTTGTGAGTTAAAATCAAAATCAGTCTTAATTACATATGTTAAAAGTTAAAGAAATAAGCATAACAAGAAAAATAAATATAACAAGAAAAACAACTGACACTGGCTTTAGCAGTGTATTTCATTTAAAACTCCTATTCTCTCATTGCTGTAACTGCTGATATTCACAATAGAACTGAGATCACAGCATTTACTGACCTTTCTTTAATCTTAAAATAAGTGACCCATTGCTTTTTGCACCAAAATTCATATTGGGAAAAATCCTAACTTTGCCCTTAATTTACATGACTTAAGATATTTTAGTGTAAAATCATTCCTTATGTATTTGCAGTATATTTCAGAAGATATAGCCTTTCTGCCACTATGCTGAATTTGTTCCCTCTGCCCTGATAAAAATACAAGTTATAGATTTAAGAATCTCCATAGGAATTCTTTAACTTTGTATCAACAGACAAAGAAATCATTCTTGAAGTACATCTGATGACATGATAGACTGGTAAAGTCAAATCTCTCCAGAAGCAAAAATTAACTATGATTACTTGATGTAAGACATCACTCAAACCAATCAAATGTTATTTTGGGAAATCATAAATTTATATCCAGCGTCAGTTTGTCACTCATTAAGTTCTTATAAGAATGATTAGGAAATTATCTTAATAAGTAAACGTTAGTCTTAACCTCTTCTTAGTTTGATGGCTTAAAAATATAAGTTTATATCAATCCATTGAGTCCTGCTAAAAGTCTCTTCCTACTTGAAAAGTTATTTATTCTAGTATTAATAAACTTTATCTAGGATTGACAAGGAAATTCCTGCATTGCTCCATTCTGCAACAAATTTGCCTACTCTGTTAGGAAAGATTTCGAAATATGATTTGATAATTGTTATTGATATTTACTGGGTACCTACCATGTTCCAGGCACTGTGTGTGGTACTTGGAATATATGAAAATCTCATCATCTAAAAGTGCTCCCATCCACAGAAACCCCAGGAGCAGATTGTAGTCTCTCCAAGGTGTCGTTTCAGTGACTGAGTGGATCACCACCTCCAGCAGTCAACAATGACAGCAGGCAAAGCTGCTTCAAAGGGAGTTACTTATCCTGCAGCTGTATTTTGCTTGTCACTCTTTGAAAGATGCTTACTTTTAAGATCTCGATTATGTGGAATAGAGGAACAGAGAGGTTCCTATAAATTGAGGAACAGAGAGGTTTTAAAGTTACCCTTTGTTGCTAACTCAGAGACCACCTTTTTGGTAACTCAGAGATCACAGATGACAGAAATATAGTGGGGAAAAGTACGAAAAGGAATCTATGAACTTGATGATAAAGGAGTCAATTTCTTCTCCAATAAACTTTTTTAAGTACTACTGCAAGAATAGAACCAGAGTATCGTTTCGTTGCCCAAAGGAAGAAAGATCTAATCAATGGATATTCTCCCTTGTTAAGGTATCACAATGATTAGTTCTAGTAACATCTACTTTTCAATGCAAAGTATCACCCCTTAGATTTGCTTTTAAATTACTCCCAAAATAATTGCCTCCATTACTCACTTTCATCTTAATTGAACCTAAGGCAGGAAAAAAAAANGTTGTTCCATGTCCAGTTCGAACTGTTGTTTCCTGACCTGCATACAGATTTCTCAAGAGGCAGGTCAGGTAGTCTGATATTCCCATCTCTCTCAGAATTTTCCAGTTTATAGTGATCCACACACAAGGTGCCTACCATGCAAGCTAGGGTGAAGTCAGATAAATAGTTAAAGTTGATTCTACCACCCACACAAAATTAATGAAGATTCCTCCAAGTTGATACAGGCTGAATAGAGAAAATGCACTTCTTCACCTTCTAGGTAAAGGGGTGAGGCCCCCTACTTCCTGCAACAGAGCAGTATCAGAGAAAGGCAGCTAGAACAGAGGACTTAAATAAAGTCCAGAGGCTCATAACCTAATATTCAAAATATGAAATTTTCTATTGAAAATCATACATCACAGCAATGATCAGAATGATTTCAAACAGAATTTTAAAGGGACAATCCAGTGATGCAAATGCTGAGGTGACAGATAACTTAGTTACCAAAGACTGCAAAGTAGCCATAACAAAATTGCTAAGAAAAGAACAATTACATACACAATTGAAACACATGAAATAATGGAATATTTCACCAAAGAAATGATAATTAAAAAGAAGAATCAAATGCAAATAAAATAACTGAAATAAAAACTCAGTGAATGGACTTTAAAGCAGAATATAGAAGAATGAATCACTGAAGTGGAATCTATAACAATATAAATTACTAAAATAATAAAGATAAAACAGTGGGGGGAAAAATGAATAGACTATAATAAAATACCAAGCATTAGAGTCCTAGGAGTAGAGGAAATTGAGGAAAAACTGAAACATACTTACAGAATCAATGGCTAAAATTTTCCAAATTTGGCAAAATGCATTAATCTGCAGATTTAAGGAGATGAATGTATCCAAAATAGAATATAGTCAAAGAAATCTACATGACATGATAGTTGAAATTCTGAAAACCAAAGTTAAAATATTGAAAGCAGCAAGACAAAATCACAACTTACCATTTGGGGAAATCATTTATTTTTTTTCAATAATTATCTTAAATGTAAATGGGTTGAATGCCCCAACTAAAAGGCAAAGACTGGCTGAATGGATACAAAAACAAGATCCCTATATATGCTGCCTACAAGAGACCCACCTCAAAACAACGGACACATACAGACTGAAAGTGAAGGGCTGGAAAAAGATATTCCATGCAAACAGAGACCAAAAAAAAGCAGGAGTGGCCATACTTATATCCGATAAACTAGACTTTAAAACTAAGGCTGTGAAAAGAGACAAAGAAGGCCACTACATAATGATTAAAGGATCAATCCAAGAAGAAGATATAACAATTATAAATATATATGCACCCAACATAGGAGCACCTCAATATGTAAGACAAATACTAACAAGCATGAAAGGGGAAATTAACAATAACACAATAATAGTGGGAGACTTTAATACCCCACTCACACCTATGGACAGATCAACCAAACAAAAAATTAACAAAGAAACGCAAACTTTAAATGATACAATAGAACAGTTAGACCTAATTGATATCTATAGGACATTTCACCCCAAAACAATGAACTTCACCTTTTTCTCAAGTGCTCACGGAACCTTTTCCAGGATAGATCACATACTGGGCCATAAATCTAACCTCAATAAATTCAAAAAAATCGAAATCATTCCAAGCATCTTTTCTGACCATAATGCACTCAGATTAGATCTCAATTACAGGAGAAAAACTCTTAAAAATCCCAACATTTGGAGGCTGAACAACACACTTCTGAATAACCAACAAATCACAGAAGAAATCAAAAAAGAAATCAAAATATGCATAGAAACGAATGAAAATGAAAACACAACTACCCAAAACCTGTGGGACACTATAAAAGCAGTGCTAAGAGGAAAGTTCATAGCATTACAGGCATACCTAAAGAAACAAGAAAAAAATCAAATAAATAACCTAACTCTACACCTAAAGCAACTAGAAAAGGAAGAAATGGAGAAACCCAGAGTTAGTAGAAGGAAAGAAATCTTAAAAATCAGGGCAGAAATAAATGCCAAAGAAACAAAAGAGACCATAGCAAAAATCAACAAAGCCAAAAGCTGGTTCTTTGAAAGGATAAATAAAATTGACAAACCATTAGCCAGACTCATCAAGAAACAAAGAGAAAAAAATCAAATCAATAAAATTAGAAATCAAAATGGAGAGATCACAACAGATAACACAGAAATACAAAGGATCATAAGAGACTACTATCAGCAATTATATGCCAATAAAATGGACAACGTGGAAGAAATGGACAAATTCTTAGAAAAGTACAACCTTCCAAAACTGAACAAGGAAGAAATAGAAAATCTGAACAGACCCATCACAAGCATGGAAATTGAAACTGTAATCAGAAATCTTCCAGCAAACAAAAGCCCAGGTCCAGATGGCTTCACAGCTGAATTCTACCAAAAGTTCCGAGAAGAGCTAACACCTATCCTACTGAAACTCTTTCAGAAAATTGCAGAGGAAGGTAAACTTCCAAACTCATTCTATGAGGCCACCATCACCCTAATACCAAAACCTGACAAAGACACCACAAAAAAAGAGAACTACAGGCCAATATCACTGATGAATATAGATGCAAAAATCCTTAACAAAATTCTAGCAATCAGAATCCAACAACACATTAAAAAGATCATACACCATGACCAAGTGGGCTTTATCCCAGGGATGCAAGGATTCTTCAATATCCGCAAATCAATCAATGTAATTCACCACATTAACAAATTGAAAAATAAAAGTCATATGATTATCTCAATCGATGCAGAGAAGGCCTTTGACAAAATTCAACATCCATTTATGATAAAAACTCTCCAGAAAGCAGGAATAGAAGGAACATATCTCAACATAATAAAAGCTATATATGAGAAACCCACAGCAAACATTATCCTCAATGGTGAAAAGTTGGAAGCATTTCCCCTAAAGTCAGGAACAAGACAAGGGTGCCCACTCTCACCGCTACTATTCAATATAGTTCTGGAAGTTTTGGCCACAGCAATCAGGGCAGAAAAAGAAATCAAAGGAATCCAAATTGGAAAAGAAGAAGTAAAACTCTCACTGTTTGCAGATGACATGATCCTCTACATAGAAAATCCTAAAGACTCCACCAGAAAACTACTAGAGCTAATCAATGAATATAGTAAAGTTGCAGGATATAAAATCAACACTCAGAAATCCCTTGCATTCCTTTACACTATTAATGAGAAAGTAGAAAAAGAAATTAAGGAAACAATTCCATTCACCATCGCAACAAAAAGAATAAAATACTTAGGAATATACCTACCTAAAGAAACTAAAGACCTATACATCGAAAACTATAAAACACTGATAAAAGAAATCAAAGAGGACACTAATAGATGGAGAAATATACCCTGTTCATGGATTGGAAGACTCAATATAGTGAAAATGAGTATACTACCCAAAGCAATCTACAGATTCAATGCAATCCCTATCAAGCTACCTACGGTATTTTTCACAGAACTAGAACAAATAATTTCAAGATTTGTATGGAAATACAAAAAACCTCGAATAGCCAAAGCAACCTTGAGAAAGAAGAATGGAACTGGAGGAATCAACTTGCCTGACTTCAGGCTCTACTACAAAGCCACAGTCATTAAGACAGTATGGTACTGGCACAAAGACAGAAATATAGATCAGTGGAACAAAATAGAAAGCCCAGAGATAAATCCACACACCTATGGACACCTTATCTTCGACAAAGGAGGCAAGACTATACAATGGAGTAAAGACAATCTCTTTGATAAGTGGTGCTGGGAAAACTGGTCAACCACTTGTAAAAAAATGAAACTAGGTCACTTTCTAACACCACACACAAAAATAAACTCAAAATGGATTAAAGACCTAAATGTAAGACCAATGGGGAAATAATTTAAATGAGAGGAATTTCCTCCAACCAAGAGACCATGGAGGGAAGACAAGGTTGCAGAATGTTTTTAATGTGCTCATAAAATTGTCAACCCAGAAACCTATATGCAATGTAAATAAACTTCAGTAATGACTGGTAAATGAAGACATTACCAGATGAAGGAAAGCTGGTATAACTTATTATCATCATGATGCATGCTCAGCCACTCAGTCATGTCTGTCTCTTTGCAACCTCGTACACTGTAACCCACCAGGTTTCTGGGCCCATAGGATTCTCTAGGCAATACTGGAGTGGGTTGCCATTTACTGCTCCAAGGAATCTCCCTGACTCTGTAATCGAACCCATATCTCCTGTATCTCCTACTTAGGCAGGCAGATTCTTATTATTATCAGACCTATCTTAAATGAATGTCTACAAAAGTCATCTAAACAGAAAAGAAATAGTAAGTTAAGGTATCATTAGGCATCAGTAAAGACAGAAGCATACAGTAAGCAAAAAATCGAGCAAACAAAATGGATTGTGTTTTCTTCTTGAATTTTTAAATTACGTTTAACAATTGAAATAAAATTATAAAACTCTCTGATATGGTTTTTAATGAATGTTGAGAAAATATTTAACATAATTATAAAAAGAAAGAAGCTGTAAAGGGATGTAGAAGGAGGTAAGGTTTATGTATTTCATTCTTTCTTGGGAAATGACACCACCAAAATACTATGATATCTACATCAGTATTTGTATCTATAGTTTATATTTATCTCTGTTTATATATATATAACACTTAGAGCTATTATTTGAAAGCTACATAAAGAGATGCACTCAAAAATACTGTATGTGAAACAAAATAGATTTGCAAAAGCTGTTTGAGTAACACAAAAATTTTTAGGAAAAAGAAAGCAGAAATGGAAACCAAAAGAACAAACATAAAACAAAAATGAGCTGGGAGACTTAGCCAAAATATATGATTATATCTTAAATGTAATGATTCTTCAAAAAAACACAAAATTACAAAACTGACCAACTATGAAGTGTGTAATTTGAAGAGCCCCATCAGTATTAAAGAAGCTAAAATTGTATTTAAGACTCTCTCTCTAAAGAAATTTTCAGACCCAAAGGATTTCCTTGAAGAATTCTACCAAATGAATAAAGAAGTCTTGGAGTCAATTCTAGAAAATCAAGAGAAGGACAAATTTCCCAATTAATTTGTGCAGCTGAGATTAGCTTAACACTAAAGACAGTTTAAAAAATAAAGAAAAAAAGAAAGAAAATCGTGGACCAGCATCCTTCATATGTATAGACTTAAAACACAAACTATTAGCAAGTAGAATTAATGAATATATAAAAAGAATTATTCTTCATGCCCTATTACTATTGCTAAGTCACTTCAGTCTTGTCCGACTCTGTGTGACCCCATAGACAGCAGCCCACCATGCTCCCCCATCCCTGGGATTCTCCATGTCCTAGTGGTATTGATTCCAGAGAGGTAAGTCTAATGATGGTTTTTAAAGGCTCAGACAGTGAAGAGTCTGCCTACAATGAGGGAAACTCACATTCAATCCCTAGATCAGGAAGATCCTCTGCAGAGGGAAAGGGCAACTCACCCCAGCATTCTTGCCTGGAAAATACCATGGATGGAAGAGCCTGGTGGGCTACTGACCTCTTCCATTCTTGTGGCCACTGCTACTTTTTCCAGATATGCTGACATATTGAGTGCAGGACTTTCACAGCATCATCTTTTAGGGTTTGGAATAGCTCAACTGGAATTTCATCACCTCCACTAGCTTTTTTGGTATTGATGCTTCCTAAGGCCCACTTGACTTTGCATTTCAGGATATCTGTCTCTAGGTGATTGATCACACTATTGTGGTTAACTGGGTCATGAAATTCTTTTCTATATAGTTCTTCTGTGTATCCTTGCCACCTCTTGCATTGTTGTTCACTTAGCTAACTAAGATGGCAAGGTAGAAGGACATGTGCTCATCATCTTTTCCTGAGAGAACACCAAAATTACAATTTGCTACTCAACAACCATCAACAGAATGTTGGTTCCCACCAAAAAAATACATCCAACATCCAAGAGCAAAGGAGAAGCCCAAGCAAGACAGTAGGAGGGTCAAAATTTAATTTAGAATCAAACTCCATACCTGCCAGAGCAGCACAGAGGGTGCAAACAAAATCTTATGTGTACCAGAAGATTCCACAGAGCCTGAGCCAGACCTGGCTTTGAGTGTTTAAGTGTCTCCTGTGGAGGTATGGGTCAGGAATGGCCTGTCAGAACTTACACAGGACTGGGGAAACAGACTCTTGGAGGGCACAAAGAGAACTTTGTGCACACCAGGACCCAGAGATCCCACAGAGACTGAGCCTGAAATGTGTCTGAGTATCTTCTGCAGAGTTACGGAACAGAAATGACCTGCCACAGGGGTAGGGGCTCTGGGTGCAGTAGGCCTTGGTATGGCATAAGTGTTGTTGGAGGAGGTCGCCATTAACACTACCATAGAGCCACCAGAACTTACACAGGACTGAGGAAATAGATTATTGGATGGCACAAACAAAACCTTGTGTGCACCAAGATCTAGAAGACAGGAGCAGTAGCCCCAAAAGAGACTGACTCAGACTTGCCCATGAGTGTCCAGGAGTCTCCAGCACAGCCGTGGGTCAGTGGTAGCCCAGTGCAGGGTCGGGAAACTGTCACAGTGGTGCACAAAAACTTTTGAAGAAGGTCCATTATCTTCATTACCTCTACCATAGTTTTGACTCAAGTCAAACAACAGGGAGGAAACACAGTCCCTCCCATCAACAGAAAATTGTATTAAAGATTTACTGAACATGGCCCCACCCATTAGAACAAGACCCAGTTTCCCCCTCAGTCAGTCTCTCCCATAAGGAAACTTTCATAAGCCCCTTATCTTTATCCATCTGAGGACAGACAGACTGAAAATCACGATCATAGAAAACGAATCAAACTGATCAGATGGACCACAGAGATCAGTCCAGTGAAGTTGCTCAGTCGTGTCCAACTCTTTGCAATCCTGTGGACTGTAGAATTCAGGCTTCTGTGGAATCCAGGCTTCTCAGCCCATGGGATTCTCCAGGCAAGGATACTGGAGTGGGTTACCATTTCCTTCTCCAGGGGATCTTCCCTACCCAGAGATTGAACCCGGGTCTCCCGCATTGGAGTCAGATGCTTTAACCTCTGAGCCACCAGGGAAGCCCTAAGCCTAGTCTAATTCAATGAAAACATGGCCACCCAAGATGGATGGATCACTGTGGAGAGTTCTGACAAAACGTGGTCCACTGGAGAAGGGAATGGCAAATCACTTCAGTATTCTTGACATGAGAACCCCATGAACAGTATGAAAAGGCAAAAAGATAGGAAACTGAAAGATGAATTCCCCAGGTCAGTAGGTGCCCAATATGCTATTGGAGAACAGTGGAGAAATACCTCCAGAAAAGATGAAGTGATGGAGCCAAAGAAAAAATAACACCCAGCTGTGGATGTCACTGGTGATGAAAGTAAAGTTCTATGCTGTAAAGAACAATATTGCATCAGTGCAGATCAGTCGTTAAATCATGTCCAATTCATTGCGACCCCATGGAATGCAGCATGCAAGGCCTCACTGTCAATCACCAACTACCAGAGTTTACTCAAACTCATGTCCATTGAATCAGTGATGCCACCCAAATAACTCATCCTCTGTCATCCCCTTCTCCTCCCGCCTTCAGTCTTTACCAGCATCAGGGTCTATTTAAATGGGTCAGTTTGTTGCATCAGGTGGCCAAAGTATTGGAGTTTCAGCTTCAGCATTAGTTCTCCCACTGAATATTCAGGACTGATTTCCTTAAGCATAGACTGGTTGGATCTCATTGCTGTCTAAGGGACTCTTAAGAGTCTTTTCTAACACTAAAGTTCAAAAGCATCAATTCTTTGGTGCTCAGCTTTCTTTCTAGCCCAACACTCACATCCATATATGACTACTGGAAAAACCATAGCTTTGACTAGACAAACCTTTGTTGGCAAATTAATCTCTCTGATTTTTAATATGCTATCTAGGTTGGTAATAACTTTCATTTCAAGGAGCAAGTATCTTTTACTGCAGTCAAAATCTTCAGTGATTTAAGAGCCCCCAAAAATAAAGTCTGACACTGTTTCCATTGTTTTCCTATCTATTTTCCATTAAGTGATGGGGCCAGATTCCATGATCTCAATTTTCTGAATGTTTAACTTTAAGCCAACTTTTTCACTCTTCTCTTTCACTTTTATCAAGAGGTACTTCAGTTCTTCATTTTCTGCCATAAGGGTGGTGTCACCTACATATCTGAGGTTATTGATATTTCTCCTGGCAATCTTGACTCCAGGTTGTGCTTCAACCAGCCCAGCATTTCTCATTATGTACTCTGTATATACGTTAAATAAACAGGGTGACACTATACAGCCCTGACATACTCCTTTCCCAATTTGGAACCAGTCTGTTGTTCCATGTCCAGTTCTAACTGTTGCTTCTTGACCTGCATACAGATTTCTCAGGAAGCAGGTCAGGTGGTCTGGTATTCCCCTCTCTTTCAGAATTTTCCACAGTTTGTGGTAATCCACACAGTGAAAGGCTTTGTCATAGTCAATACAACAGAAGTAGATGTTTTTCTGGAACTCTCTTGCTTTTCAATGATCCAAAGATGTTGGTGATTTGATCTCTCATTCCTCTACCTTTTCTAAATCCAGCTTGAACATCTGGAAGTTCATGGTTCATGTATTGCTGAAGCCTGGCTTGGAGAATTTTGAGCATTACTAAGCTAGCATGTGAGATGGGTGCAATCGTGCAGTAGTTTGAGCATTCTTTGGCATTGCCTTTCTTTGGGATTGGAATGAAAACTGACCTTTTCCAGTCCTGTGGCCACTGCTGAGTTTTCCAAATTTTCTGGAATATTAAGTGCATCACTTTCACATCATTATGTTTTAGAATTTGAAATAGCTCAAATGGAATTCCATCACTTCCAACTCCATCATTCCAAGTGTAGTGATGCTTCCTAATGCCCATTTGACTTCACATTCCAGGATGTCTGACCAAACAGAAGCAGAAGATATTAAGAAAAGGTGGCAAGGATACACAGAAGGACTATACAAAAAAGATCATCACAATATTGCATAGGAACCTGGAATGTTAGGTCCATGAATGAAGGTAAATTGAAACTGCTCAAAAAGAAGTTGGAAAGACTGGAAACATTGACATTTTAGGAATCAGTGAACTAAAATGGACTGGAATGGGTGAATTTAACTTAGATGACCATTATATCTACTACTGTGTACAGGAATCCTTTATAAGAAATGGAGTGGCCATCATAGTCAAAAAAAAAATTCTGAAATGTAATACTTGGATGCAATCTCAAAAATGAAAGAATGATCTCTGTTCATTTCCAAAGCAAACCATTCAGTATCACAGCAATCCAAGCCTATGCCCCAACCAGTAATGCTTAATAAGCTGAAGTTGAACAGTTCTATGAAG
Source organism: Neotragus pygmaeus (assembly GCA_006410875.1). Lineage (NCBI taxonomy): Eukaryota > Metazoa > Chordata > Mammalia > Artiodactyla > Bovidae > Neotragus > Neotragus pygmaeus. The sequence goes on along the minus strand of SJYV01048492.1, from coordinate 3,842 downwards.
ACCTACAACACCTTCTAGAACTAACACCCAATAAAAGATGTCCTTTTCATCACAGGGGACTGGAATGCAAAAGTAGGAAGTCAAGAGATACCTGGAGTAACAGACAAATTTGGCCTTGGAGTACAGAAAAAAGAAGTTCAGAGGCTAATCAAGTTTTGCCAAAAGAACGCACTAGTCATAGCAAACACCACCTTTCAACAACACAAGAGAAGACTCTACACATGGACATCACCAGATGGTCAATACCAAAATCAAACTGGAGTACATCAAGGCTTTATATTGTCACCTTGCTTATTTAACTTATATACAGAGCACATCATGCAAAATTCCTGGCTGGATGAAACACAAGCTGGGATCAGGATTGTCAGGAGAAATATCAATAACCTCAGATATACAGATGACACTATCTTTATTGCAGAAAGAGAAGAGGAGTTAAAGAGCCTCTTGATGAAGGTGGAAGACAAGAGTGAAAAAGCTGCCTTATAACTCAACATTCAAAAATCAAAGATTATGTTCTTTCCAGACAATGATGGAGAAGCTCAATACAGTCAGCAAACACAAGACCAAGAACTGACTGTGGCTCAGATCATGAACAAATTGTTGTTAAATTCAGATTTAAATTGAAGAAAGTAGGGACAACCATTAGATCATTCAAGTATGGCCTAAATCAAATCCCTTATGATTATACAGTGGAAGTGACAAATAATAACATTATGAAAATTAATATTAAAGTAAGTAACTTATTACTATAACATTATACTATGTTTTAGATAGAATTTATTTTTTATTTTATTTTTATTTTTTAAAATATAAATTTATTTATTTTAATTGGAGGTTAATTACTTTAAAATATGGTAGGGCTATCAGATTTGACAAGTAAATGCATTCACATATACAAATATAATATAGATATTGATGTAAACATATATATAGACATATATACAGCTATATGTTGGAAATGTAAAACATACAACTACTTTGAGAAGTTAGGAAGTTTCTTATATATTGTAGAAGAGATAACCATACTCTTAGCACCCATTCCAGTCATTCAACTCTGAAGTGTTCACTCATGAAAAAGTAAATCATAAATCACTACAATATGCCAGCAACTTTAGAAAACTCAGCAATGGCCACAGGGCTGGAAAAGATCACTTTTCATCCCAATCCCAAAGAAGGGCAATGTCAAAGAGTGTTCAAACTACTGCATTATTGCACTAATTTTACATGTTAATAAAATAATGCTCAAAATTCCCCAAGTTAGACTTCTACAGTACATGAACTGAGAACTCCCAGATGTTCAAGCTGGATTCAGAAAAGGCACAAAGACCAGAGATCAAATTACCAACATCCATTGGATCATAGATAAAAGAATAGACTTAAAGAAAAACATCTACTTCTACTTCATTGACCATGCTAAAGCCTTTGAGTGTGTGGATCACAACAAACTGGAAAATTCTTAAAGAAATGGGAATGCCAGATCACCTTACCTGCCTTCTGCAAAACCTTCATGCAAGTCAAGAAGCAACAGTTAGAACTGGACATGGAACAATGGGCTTATCCGAAGTTGGGAAAGGAGTACATCAGGCTGTATATTGTCACCTTGCTTATTTAACTTATATACAGAGTACATCATGCAAAATGCCAGGCTGGATGAAGCACAAGCTGGGATCAAGTTTGTCGGGAGAAATATCAATAACCTCAGATATACAGATGACACCATCTTTATTGCAGAAAGAGAAGATGAATTAAAGAGCCTCTTGATGAAGGTGGAAGACAAGAGTGAAAAAGCTGACTTAAAAGTCAACATTCAAAAAAAGAAGATCATGGCATCCTGTCCCATCACTTCATGGCAGAAAGATAGAGAAACAATGGAAACAGTGACAGACTTTATTTTCTTGGTCTGCAAAATCACTGCAGATGGTGACCACAGCCATGAAATTAAAAGACACTTATTCCTTGGAAGAAAAGCTATGACCAATCTAGACAGCATACTAAAAAGCAGAAACAATATTTTGCTGACAAAGCTCTATATTGAAAGCTATGGTTTTTCCAGTAGTCATTGTATGGATGTGAGAGTTGGATTTTAAAAAGGCTGAAAGACAAAGAAAGATTGATGCTTTTTAACTGTGGTGTTGGACAAAACTCTTGAGAGTTCCTTGGATTGCAAGGAGATCAAACCTGTCAATCCTAAATGAAATCAACCCTGAATATTCATTGGAAGGACTGATGCTTAAGCTGAAGCTCCAATAGTTTGACCACCTGATGTGAAGAGCCAGCTCATTAGAAAAAACCCTTATGCTGGGAAAGATCGAAGGCAGGGGGGAGATGGGTACAATAGAGGACAAGACTGTTGGATGGTATCACTGACTCAATGGATATGAACTTGAGCAAGCGCCAGAAGGTGGTGAAGGACAGGGAAGCCTGGCGTGCTATTGTCCATGGGGTGTCCAATAGTCAGACACAACTAAGCAACTGAACAATGTGTCCATACAGACTTGTACACAGACATTTATAGCAGATTTATCTTTGCTAGCCAAAACCTGAAAACAAGTCAGATGCTCAAATAAAGATAAATAGATTAACAAATTATAGTATATTCATATAATTAAAAGCTTTTCAGCAATAAGAAGAAATTGACTTATTGATATATAGGCTTCTCTGGTGGCTCGGATGGTAAAGAATCAGCCTGCAATGTGAGAGACCCAGGTTTGATCCCTAGGTCGGGACGATCTCCTGGAGAAGGGAATAGCAACCCACTCCAGTATTCTTGCCTTCGAAACTCCATAGACAGAGGAGTCTGGGAGGCTACAGTCCAAACGTTTGCAAACAGTTGGAAATGACTGAATGACTAACATTCTTTCTTTCTGATTTATATACACAGCAAGGTAAATGAAACCCAAAATAATTTTACTGAATGAAAGAAGGCACAAATGATCAAAATTAATAATCTTATTTACATAGAATTCTATAAACGCTAAGCTAGGTTATACTGACAGAAAATAGGTTCGTAAGAAAAAGAAAAATGTGCAAATGTGCCCTAGAATTAGAAATATAAATTTCTGCTTTTTTCACTCTGTGTTTTTAACAGGACATCAGGTTCAATTAAATAACATTTATGTATCTACCAGATCATCTTCATTACATAAAAAATAATTAGTTTTCCTCTGCATTTTGGGGGGGGAATAATTCTAACTATATTTTAACGTTAATTACTGTTCCCACTCAATATAGCATAAAAACTGCTACAGAAAAATCATTTGAAAACATTTGCCTATCATAAAATTGTTGTTTCTGATTAAGTGTAATAACCATTTAAAATTCATAAACAGTTTTTAAAATAGGAGGGGAAAAAAATAGAGGTGGGCCTTTAAATTTTGTTACTTATACAAAACTGTAATTATTTCCAGAGTAAATAATTCCTTTTACTATCCATGCTATAAATGAGGAACAATTACATATTTTAGATACATTTGAAATAATTATGTATTGTTTTCTATTTTTCTATTAACAGACAAGAATATATCTATCAGTGCATAATAAATACATATTATGCAAAAATTTAGCATTTTAATAAGCAAACGCATCTCAAAGTTTCTATGGGTCTGGAATCTGGATACAGCTTAGCTAAATTTCTGTGTCTCACAAAGTTGCAATCAAGGTGTTAACTAAGGATGTAGTTTCATGTGAAGTCTCCACTGGAGAAGATCTACTTTTAAGACAAGTCATTTAATTGTTGACAGGATTCAGTTTCTGGTGTTTTGGTGGATTTGGCTGTAGGGAGATACCCCTCATCCAAGGTAAGGAGCAGTGGCTGTGCTTTGCTGGAGCAGCCGTAAAGAGAT